>CM032339.1:79588605-79634019 GCA_019022885.1 Schlechtendalia chinensis
TTGAATAAAATAATTCTGTTACATATTCCTAATTATAATATTGTAAATAATATATGTTAAAAATATATAAATAAAGAAAACCAGATGCACTTCCTTTTTACCTTCATTTATTAATAAATTTTTCAGTTTCGGTTTGTTAAAATAAAGTATCTTACATCAATGTATAACTACAGTTTGCACCCTATATTTATACAATGAAAGCTCTATATAGTGGACAGTTATGAGGAATTAAAAAACGTCTACTATAGGAAGCTGTCCACTATTGAGAAAACCTCTACATAGTGGACATTTGCGAGAAATGACTAAATCTTCACTATAGGGAGACGCTATAGAGAATTGGTTATACATATACAATAGTATACTAATACTAGTACATATCAATTTATTATTTATTATATACAATATGTATGTATTAAAAAATGGGTATAAAAATATTTATAAAAATGTTTATTTTCTCTTAATTTCTTCATTACCATTCTCAGCGTAATATTTTTTCAATTTACACGCATCTTGTAAAATGTTATTCACCTGTACTTTTCGTTAAACGAGATGTTTTTTAGATCAATTAAAATTAAAATGATTAAAATTAAATATTTAAATTTACCTGTGATTTACTTATGCAAACCCGTTCTGCTAATACTCGTACACTTAGATTTTCCGATTCATTAGTCTTAATAATATTAATTTTTTCTTCTAAATTCAATCTTTTTCGTTTATTATTGCTCATTTTATCGTAGGTACCTATTCACACAATGGGCAGCACATAACTGATGACCAAACAGATAACCGAACCATTTGTCATTTATGGAATAGGAAAACCATTAAGATAAGATAAAATTTGAACGAAATGTAGAAAAGATAAATATATATTATGTATAATATTTTTATTACTTTAACATTTTTGATACATATGTACATGTATTGTGTCCATTTATGAGAGGTAATTTTTAAGTTTGGTACCAGTTTTTAGTGTCCACGTCCACTATTAGGAATGTCCACTATTAAGAAGTTATAACTCCTATTATGTGTATACATTTTTGTCGGGGAATTTAAAAGTGTCCACTATTGGGAAAGGTCAACAATTGAGAGGTGTCCATTAATAAAGGTTTAACTATAGTCCTAATTGAATAATTTTAATTTTCGATATCTTCAATTTAATTTAATTTTTTTTTTAATATTTGCAAATAACATAGTGTTCAGTCATAACATATGAACTTTATATTTACGTATATTTTATTAAGTTTATATAACAAGTTTAAAAATTAGTTGGTTTTCCTATCTTGGATGAATTAAAAATATATTACTTTGTTTTATATCTATTATACTTAATATATTCTTCGGTAGGATAAATCCTAGCAATACTCCATAACACAATTTATGTAAATCCTTATTATTATTTTTTTCGATATGAGAAGAATATACGTTGTGACGTAATATATTACATGCCGGGCTCGGTGGACTCCGCTCCTTGTTGTCGGGTGGGTGCGGAGACCGTATCGGTCCGATTGTTTATTTTTGTAACGAATGTCGTTTAATAATTATATTCATAATATTTAAATTGTCATAGTCCAACCGTAACCGCTGTCACGATTCGGTTTGTGTCTCTCGCGACCCGTCAATTTTCGTTTGACTAATTATTATTTTAGTAACCTTTATTAAATGTGTTACAACAAAAACATGGTGTAGTTTTTCTTTTCCGGTTCCCGCGGCGAATCTGCCGAAGGGAAAGATGTTCGGACACGCATTGATGCAACCGCATCAATGCGGGTAACTACAAGCATATATATCCGTATCTAGATGTAGAGTATGACTTGGCTAAACTGAACGTTCCTTATTTATTTATTCATTTTCTTCTATTTCCTATTCTTTGTTTTTTATTTATTTATTTATTTATTCGTAATTTTCCATGGACCAGAACCCCATATCGCATGTAGGATTCTGGTCTGTGTATCAGATCGAGCGTACTTCATTAGCGCAAAAGATGAAAGTCCTCGTGACTCGGACCCCCGGGTCTCGGCACGGGGTTGGCGATCCGCGTTGGTAGTTCGTGGTCGACCACATGACGTTCGTCTGACGAGTTAAAGGCGGCGAACAGTCACAGATGGCGACTCTGACAGGATTCGTATGGTATATTTGCATACAAATAATTATTAAAAAAAAAAAAAAATTGAAATATACTGCACCAACACAATATTTATAGGTACGGTGTATGTATATATATATATGTATATATATGTATAATACAATATATATGTATGGTCGATGCTAATATTGGATATTTATATTATGCAACAGTAATCGTTAAGCCTTAATAGTTTGTGGTTATTAATGACGAATCCAATTAAAAACGAGTCGTAATGTTATTTATATTTAATGGGTTGCTAAGATTTATTAATAACTAATAGTTATTAACAGCTCAATATGGACTCCTTTAATTGTATAGCGTAGTACACGTTCTCATTATACAAAAAAAAAAAAAAAAATTAAAAAAAAAAAAATATATATATATATATATATAAATTAATAAATAAATAAAAATCGTGTTTGTTTGTTAATACTGTCCTTAGTATGGAATACGCTCCTACATATCGTGTGTATCCATATTGTATGTGTTATTAATTGTTCTATTAAATCAAGACTTGTTTTAAAATCCTTGTTTGTTTCCGTTCTTGTTGGTCATATTGGCATAATAGTTATAAATACGTTCCCACGAACTGGTGACTCAAGATATGTTGTTTTAGGCGATATACTTCTTTTGCTTAATGCCAGAGTGTTGATTGATGCAGTATCATCGTCTTTCTCATTTTGCCATCGGGTCTGTGTGTGCAGACAACAATTGAGCTGTGTTTCATTAGCGACATTGCATCCGTCAGCATTGGTGTCGCCCTGACCGCCGTGGGACAGGCAGAATGAATGGCGGATACTGCAGGGTGATCATCCAACATCGATGTATGACAGCTTGTAATTTTAAGTTTTTTTGATGACTCACATTTTTTGTACACTTCTTGGTGTGTGTCTCAGTTTATATTATGGTCGAAAAAAAAAAATTGTGAATACATACGCTCAGATATTTTCTTTTTCTTTTGATATTATCATCAAACAATATGAGCGTCCCCCTTTGTGAAGTGGGTGCTGTTGTTCCATGTAGTGGTGTGCAACAGTTCCCCGCCTATTTAGTACTGGATGTCATATATTGCTTAGAAGTATCATTGATTATGTATGAATCGATTCGTAGCATTCAACTCACGGACGATTTCCATACCATTCATGACACTGTGTATTAGAGTCTAGCTCATTTAACTGTAATTATTTTTCTATTTAGTTTTTTTTTCTCTATTGTTAATTGAACCTGTTATTTCGACATAATTGAATAAATAAAATATCTGACCGTCACTGTATAACTTTCTCTAGGCAAAAACACACCCACCAAGTTGTAATAAATTTAAGCTTGCCCAAAATGTATATCCCACCTGAATTCTACGGCACGATACGCTCCCCACCATAGATTTGTTTTGGTAATGGATGTTTGGTCACTGAATCGTCGCAGCTGAGTTTTTTAACGGCCCTCGGGATAGCATGATAACCAATCAATATTTTTCTAGACGTTTAAAGTTTCGACTGTTTCACTTATTTATTTTAATTTGTCTCTTTATTTTCTTTTTAGTTGGTGGTCGCGTTGTGAAAAGTGGTGTAATTAGGCAATTACACTTATCAATATTAAATTAGTTAATGTTTTTTTTCTCATCATAATAAATCCGCATGTTTGTTTAGTTTTGGAATAGAATGTGTTTTAGCCAAGTCATATTATATTACCGGATGTACCGTTAGTTACCATGTCCCGTTTTGCCCGTCTTCGCTGTTGGGAAGGAATATTTTTTATTATTGTTTATTTTTCATTAGTTATTTATACTATTTCGCTACTTTGTGTAAGGCAACGTTTATCTTTATTTTATCTTCATTTTCATTTTATTAATCTTTTATTTAAATTCATTTCGAGATTTTGCTTGTAAGTCTTGTATTAGGATTACAAATTTCTGTGTTATTTTTTTTCGTTAATCTTGGAAATCTGGATGGAAAGTGCGGGAAAGCGTACCACACGACCCCCCTCTCGTCTCCAGGACGCTTTAGTTGAAAGTAACTCGCCCCTACGCCCCCGACCCAGATCAACACCCACCATGTCCGACCCAAAAACGGAAAAACAAACGCTACCTCCAATAGCAGAGGCCACGATGACTGACCTTATTGCGATTATGAATAAGAATGCTGAAGAGAGTCGGACAAATTATAGCCAGTTGAAAGAACAACTAATCCGCAACCAAGAGCGCTTAGAGCAGAATGACGCACGTATGATAAAGGTGGAAGAAAATGTAATTACTCTGAATTGTCAGCATACCGATCAGCAGTTGGTGAACCAACGTACTGACGAAAAGGTAACATCGATAATCTCCGATGTTGAAGATTTAAAGGAAACTGTCAAACGTTTGCAAATTTGTATCAACCCTCCTTTACCTCAGACAGCATGGTCATCAGTCCACGTCTTTTTTCACCCGGCGACTAATTCTACTTCATTGGCGCAAAAGATGAAAGTCCTCGTGACTCGGACCCCCGGGTCTCGGCACGGGGTTGGCGACCCGCGTTGGTAGTTCGTGGTCGACCACATGACGTTCGTCTGACGAGTTAAATTCAGTGAACAGTCACAATGTGAGAAGCACAAATTACCCAAATCCAGCCCACACATTTGCAGCGATTGTCCCTGGGCTTTGTTGATAGGCATTGCAAAAGCAAAACGGACAGGAAACTGCAAACGTTTGAATTCAAATTGCATATCAGTTGGGATCATTCAAATACGTGGCAAAAATATTTCTTCTCCCTTGAATTTCCCATTCGAAATTGTAGTTTCGATGAGATTGTTCATAAGCTTTTTCACCAAATGTATTTACAAATGTAATGTACAGTTACAAAGTCTTGGTGGATTGGTATTTCGGAAAAGAATATAAGGCACGCCAATTTTCAATGTTAGAAGATGCGGTGGCATACCTAGCAAATTGAGTGAATTCAAGAATTCCGTGGGGTAATTGATAACTTCGTCTTGATTCAACACAGTATCGATAGACATCTTCGTTGTCGCATCGCATGGTATTCCGTCCTGAGTGCTGAAATTGATGGCATTGACATCGTTGTTCGTAGCAGCTAATATAGCTGTAATAGCAAGTTCACTAAGCCACTGATGATTTTTATAATTCCGCGCGATATTTGGGATAACGTTTTGAATTAATTCGTGTTTGGTAGATGTCATCTTACAAAAGTTTGTTGGCAATGTGATATATTGTAGAATAGTCAATGCCAACTTCCCATTCTCAATATCCAGCAATTGTTTTGCGAAACGTTCGGCGAATGCATTATTTTGTAGTTGAAAACGCATATTGGTTTTCAACGTCAATTTATTGACATGTCGTCATAGAACTGAAGATTTGAAACATGCATTAAGTTCATCAGCAGGTGTTTAATGTGGTATCACTGGCAGAGTTTGTCGAAATTCCCATGACAATAGAATGAGTGCTCCATCAAGAGGCTGTCTATTACCCCTAAAATCTTGCAGTGTACAATGAAGCGCTTCAAAAGCTTTTTGTGAGCCATTGTACATTCGTCCCATATGATAAATTCACATGTTTGGGGAACTTTGCCGATTCCAGAATTTTTTTTGATATTACATGTTGGCATCTCAGTGGTTTGAAAATTCAACAGCAATTTCAGTGCTGAATGCACTGTTCGACCACCATACAATAGTGTTGCCGTAATTCCTGATGATGCAATTGCCAATGCTATTTTTTTCTGTGATCGTATATTTGCCAATATCATAGAAATGAGAAATGTTTTTCCTGTACCTCCGGCCGCATCTATGAAGTACAATCCACCGCTATGATTGTTTATTGCCTCCATGATTGTGTCATATACAATGTGCTGTTTTGAAACCAATTTTGGAACATTATTTTCAACAAATGTACCCAAGTAATGGATATCAAATTGTGTTTCACGTTGCAAATCACGATCATATGCGGTAATAGTAGGTAGGATTGGTACACCATTCCTAATTGCATCAATCCTTTGTTAGCGATTGCCAAACATATATCCTCGATCAAAAGCAACACCTTTGTTTGTTGTTCACTCTGTGAACTGCATGTTGATATTCGTTGCTCGCAAACGACGTAGGATGTCTTCACACATGTCAACTTTGTATTTTACCCAAAGATCTTTTGGATTGGATGAGAACCACGTTGTCAATAATATCGCAAATAATGCAAGTATTTGCTGTGGTTAAGCAGTATTTGATGCATTAGCGAATGATGTGTCCCATTGGGCATCGTTCTCAAGAAGATTTAATTCCTGGCAAGCTTCTAGATAGGTCGCACATACTTCACCATTGATTGTTCTCAGTTCTAGATACGATTTTGATCCACGTACATTAACTAATAGTAATTGCAAGTAAAAATATTCTTGAATGTTTGGATGAACTGTATAGAGACGGCTTAAATTGTCGGACGAATATGAATTCGGATGTCCTTCAACTGGTTTGCACTATCTACGACTTTGAGAAGTTTTGGCTGATGCATTCCATGTGTAGTATTTTGGCATTTCTAAGTAAAAAAGCGTTCTTGCGAAAAATTCATTCCTCTTATATAATTTTCAGATTGAAGTGCGATTCCAATGACGCGAAAGACACCTACGGCTAACGCAACGCGTTTACGCGTACACCAGATAATTGCTGGTGCGATTCCTATGACGCGTCAGTCATGTGCGATCACTGAGAGATATATAGCCGGTGAATGCAAACGCACATCCCTTATTTACAACTAGTGGTGTATCCAGGGTGGGGGTAAAAGGTTGTACCCCCGAAAATTGTTGCTAAATAGTCAAATAGTTTTTTTAATATCGAATATGTTCACATAAAATAAAATAAATATTAACAATTTACAAGTAATAACTGAATTAGTGTGTATTATTATGATATATAACTATTATGATTATCGAATAAAATCATTTTCAGATAATAAAAATTGTTCCTCACTACCCATTTAAATTAAATTTTAAATCGGTCGGTGCAGCGCCCGACGATAGCCATTACGCGTAAAAATTAGAATTTCTAATCTCCTAATTTATTTTTAGTACATTTTTGAATTTCAATAGCGTTTTTCATAACAGTATTAATTGTGTTTAAATGTCAATGCTATCAGTTTGTAGTGATTACATCGAACGCAGAACGACAATTTAATTTGTTATAATTTTTTTTAACCCCTCCCACTCCACAAAAAAATCAATGAGAAATTGTATTTTCTAATTACAAACTAATAAAAACTCATGCCAGAAATTTATAAAAAACATATGATGGTTGCCGTTGGTGTGTGTGTGTGTGTTTGTGTGTGTGTGTGTGTGTGTGTGTGTTTGTGTGTAATATGAAAAAACACTACTAAACGAGCGTCAACACTTTACATTCGTTAGTCTCGCGTTATTTCATCGCGATTCATCAATATGCATGTTGAACTTTACTGAACGTAAATTTTTAATCATAGATCTCGATCCGACAAATCAATTTTATATACTATGATTCAAACTATAATATCGTCACGTTATATTGTTATTTTATCGGATCTATTAAACCGTAAATTTTCCTTAATAGAAAATATTCTATTGTTTATATTGAACGCGTCGCAAACAATAAAACCGTGTTTTTAAATACCGACGAAGTAATATTAAAGAATATGATTTATCGTGGTTAGAACACGCTTGTTGTAGAATCTCAATCTCAAATCAAAGGGATCTGCAAACATTACAACATTTAGAATGGAGTATTTTCAAAACAACTGGGCAAAAGTCAAATTTCGTTAGACCTAAGGCGATTCAATAATTGGATCGGATAACCGCATACTTTACGAATAATTTTCTAAACCAAACCTAGGCAAATTTGAAATTAATGATTGCAATTATTAAAAATGATCATGATGATAAAACATTGCAGCCAATATTGAAAAGTTCTACAAGTTTTATTGGTCAACTCAAGTTATTAGCTAGTAGTCAAATAACCGAATGTTGGAGACAACAGATGGAAGTTAAAGATTTAACCTCTCAAATAATACAAAATAATTATATTTATAATATTATATAAAACTTATTCTAATTTGTTGTTGTTTGATGTGCGATCAGTAAGACGGACCTCTAAGATTAATTTTTCCACTATAATCACCAAACTATTTACCTAAGAAGCAAGCTGAAAACGAAAATGAGGGGCCAACAATATCCAATTTACATGGAATACCGTATCCATCACCGCCGCCATCTCACGCCAACATTTATCAGCCATCTCAATAGAATACCTCACGTAAATTATTTTCTAATTTTAAATAATTCAATGTACAAAATATTAATTCATTTTATATTTTAAAATAAAAACACACTATTAATTATTAAACAAAAAGTATTTTTATCATTTCAAAGTTTAAATTTATACAATAATTATTTACAAAATTCTTAGTTCCCCATTGAAAGGGTTGTAAGTTATAATTTGGTAATTCATAATTAAATAATATGCTCATGTGGCATCTACAAACGTTTCGTTTGCCTCAAATTCAAATCTTAAGTCCACGGTGGATGTCTTAACTTAGTCGTTTTGTGTATAAGTAGATAATAACTTAACATAAAACTTATAAAAACATTATCTTTATATTTATTTGTAAATAAAACAAAATTTTAAGACAAATTCAATTTACCTAATATTAAAATTCACCAAGTTATAAATGACTTTTCCATTTATGTGTAACTTAGAACACTTGTTATTTTTAGTCACATATAGTTCTTAATTATAATAAAGATTGAAAAAAGTGGATTTAATATTTATTTTTAACATTTAGACACATTTATTTTTAGAAGATAAAAATGATTTACTATACATATGATAGTTTAGTGATTGAATACCAATAATTAAACATTTGGCATACTTTAATACCTACAAATATCTATTGTATGAAAGTGAACTGTTGATTGATAATAAAATTTAAGGACTAAACTACTCATTTTATAATTAAATCATGCTTAAATTACCTACTTCTAACAGCAAATTATAAATCAATTATAAAATTTATATAAAAAATGTAATTTGCAATTTTAGAATATTTAAAAAATGCATAAAAACAGACAGATTATTTCTTTTTGGAAAAGTATTTTTAAATAATTATCAACTTTATATGTAAAATTTAATTTATTAATAATTATTAATCATCTTATTTATAATGAAATAGATTTAGACAAGGCCATATTTAGGGAGGATGTTTAACCCCTCCCCCGAATAATTTTAATATTTATAATAAATTTAATTTATTTAATTAAATTATTAAGGTGGAGACACTATTTACACGCTTCATGTTAACCTGCATTTAGACACAATTTTATGGATTTTATACACAACATAATCTAATATTTAAATCTAGTAGTTGAAAATATATGATTTGGTTCTAAACCACCCCTCTCTCGAAAATGTGTTGCTGCTACGGCCTTCGATGTAGACATTGTAAATAAATAATAGCAAGACGATTAACATGTCAACTTAATATTTTGACTTCTCTATATAAGGTGATAAAGCATTCATTTATGTACTTGTAGTACAATAACCTTGTAACCTTAGATATGCAAAGTTCCCTTAATGTTCGGTAACGCGTATTCGTGGCGAGAAAATTAATGTTATTCCGGACGCCACCGTTGTTGACCTCAACGGATTTTTTGATCAACCTGATTTTTTCTATTAATGATCTTTTACCTGTAACTATATATCTTTTTGCTATACGTAATAATTCATATTTTCCAAACTTATCTTTGTTTTGATAGTAAAATTCTTCTTGTATACAGCTTATTTCACTACCACTATCTATTAATATCTTTAACTCTGAACTCCCTATTCTAACTGGTATAACTGGGCATTTATATCTGATATTTTTTATTGTTTCAGGTTGTTCATAATCAAAGTCTTCAAAAATGTTATTTAATTCACGATTATAATTAGTTGCTCTATGTTTTTCTGTGGTATCTACACTGTATCCAGTACTGTTAGTGGTATTCTGTAACTGTCATTGTGTCTCGGACTCATATGTCCCCACGTTTTCCCTTGATGGATTTACTGTAATTTGTTGTATAGCTTGTTGACCATTACCACCAACATTATTATTATTGTTGTATCTTCTATAATGGCTCTGATTATTTTGATTATAATTATTTTGTGGTCCTCTTGGTCTATATCCATTGTAACTATTGTTATTACCATTGTTATTATTTACTCTTAAATTTTGTCTATCATTTGTTGAATTATTCTGACTTGGGGCATTGAATCTTGGTATCGTTCTTGTGTCTTAATTCCCAATAATTTTATTTTCTAAGTCCTCTTTAATTCTAGTTGAACCAAATCTTTCTAACAGTTTATATTAACTGTCAGCTGTTCTTTGTGGTTGTGCCATCCAAGCATCTTCAAATCTTGTACCAAAATGTCCAGCAATATAATCACATATTTCTTCTTCTGATAATGGTTGTGGGCATGGCTTAGCTCTTCTTATTAGCCGTCCAAAGTATGCACATGAATGTAATTTATTATGTTGATTATCATATCTGACTGTCATCAGGTCATTAGTTACCATTTGTTGAAACTTAAGACCTAAAAATTTAATTTTAAATAACTATATAAAATGTTTTAATTGTTCATTATCAGGCTCAAATGTCACTTTATGTTGACATATATCCCACCAACTTCTTGCTTCACCTTGTAATACCTTTGATATACGAATTTTAAATGGTACATTACTTTGGTTTTTGACTGTTTGTAATATCTCAATAAAATCATTCGGATCGTCTCTACGATTGTTTGTGAACGTTACCTCATCTAGTAAATGTTCCTTTACATACCCAACATCAATAGTCTTAATCTGCTGTGATTTATTCAATTCATCTTCCAAATTTTGTTGTCTATTCATCAACCATATTTGTTTATATTCATGTTCCTGTATTGTTTTTTCCAACTGCTCCAACTTCACATTAATATCACTTACTTTATTTTGATTGTCTATACATATATGTTCAACCTTATCTTCAAGAAGTTTATATTTTAAATCAAATCTTTGTTCCATGGTTTTTATTTCTTCTCTAATGATAGATGTTGTACTTTCAGTTATCCGTCTCCATAATACATCTACCCATTTTGGCATTTCTTCCTCAGCTTCATTATGATTCTGTAAAGTATCTACCTTATTATCCACATCTTCTTGTTTTCCATATATTTTATTTTGTTCATCCATAGTTATTGCTACTGTATAGTCTTCATTTTGTAATTTACCTATTTTGGTACTAAAATCTTGCTCTGGATGTTCCCTTCTGCATTCTTCATAAGCGATAGTCAAGTCAGGAATTCTTTTATTTTATGTACTAATTTACCTTCTACATACATAACAATAACCATGCTTTATGTCTAGGTTTCTCAAATAGCTCTGTACATTCCTTGTGAAACCACCCTATTGGGCAATTTCCCGCACTACACTTCACCTTTCATGTTGTGTTTCTTCTTGTACCCACACACACACACAAACAATCTTGGTTCCTACTGTACTTAAAGACATATTAACTTTACAATTGAGCAAATAAACAAATTTTTTTTTTTTTAAACTTATTGTAACTTAAATTATTACATATAAATATCTAATTATATACATCTTTTTACTTAAATCTTACTATAACTTTATAAATACTCTATGTTTAAGTATTTAAATAATAATGTATTTAAAAACATCAATGTAACAAAATTATAATGTTAATTATTATATTTTAAAATTTAAATTATTTTATTTGTAATTATTTTTTATTTATTTATTTTTTTTGATATATACAAATATTTTATTTAATCAACAGAACAACAATCACAATACCCTAATCATCTTATAGGTTACATAATAATTTAACATTTAACATACCTAATTCCTAAATACATCATTATAACTTAATAATAATATCTTATATACAATTCATATATGACTACATGTAATAAATATAAGTATAATTATATCAAAATATTTTAAAGTATAATTTTGTATAACACTAATATCATGCATATGTAATATATTTAAAATTGATTCAGTGGTCTGATAGCTTACATGATGTAAATTTATTGATGTATGTTCAACTCCATTAAGGCTGATGATTGTAATTTACTGTGATACTTTATGGGCTATTGTCATGTCCCTGTCCGGGCGCCAAATATGCAACGTCCCCTTAATGTTCGGTAACGCGCATTCGTGGCAAGAAAATTAATGTTATTCCGGGTGCCACCATTGTTGACCTCAACGGATTTCTTGATAATATAATGTATAATAATTAAAAAAAAAAACAACATTTTACAAGGAAATTAAATACTTTATTTATTACAAAAAAAAAAAATTAACTTCCTTTTTCATTACATTAAAACATTATTAGTAATAGGTATTCTATCACACATGGTTAAAGAAAAAAAAAAGGTTATGTTAGAATAACACACATAACAATATGACTATAAAACAAAATTACTATATATATTTTTTTTTTCATAGGTTGGTATCACCTCAGATATAATAAACGACATAAACACGCACAGAGTTTCATATGCCAGGTGCAGAAAGCCTTTTTACTGGCTCTATTACACTAAAATTTATTGGCTGTTGTGATTTGAATAGGGTTAAAAAGATATTGATATACTTAATACATTTCTGATATTATTTTGTATATACAAGTAAATATGAATATATGCATATATTCATGGTTGAGTTGGAAAAAAATATGTAAATACATCCAGGAGTTTAATGACTTTTTAGAAGTATTTTGAAGCGGCTTCAAAAACATTTAAAATATATTTTACTAGTTAAAAAATATATCAATCTAGATAAAAAATAAAGCATTTTGATATCAAACTTGACCAATTACAATTATTTGATTCTTTGACACGTTAAATAAAGTTTACAAAAATCCAATGTGAAGTAATGGGTACTACAAAAAGGTAGTATCTACGTTAATGGTTAATATGAGCTTATCCTCAAATGACGAAAATTTTGAAGAAGCATTAACCAATTTACGCAAAGCTTTTGAAATTATAGACACCATGAAAATTTCTCGCAAAACAAATGTAATGATATGCACACATATCATCATTGTATTCACAGCATAGGACATAGTTTTGCGAGACTACGTAATTCGAGTGTTGGTTTATTTATTTTGTCGGTGAATTCGCTTTGGTAGTGAAGTCACCGACCCAACCTTTTTCTTATTTTTTTTTATCGTTTTAAATTCTTTATGCGATCGTTCGTCTCTGCGGATACCAGTTAGACATCGAGCACGAGTATAAGGTAAGAGATTTTATTATTTGACAATTTATTTCAGTGTATTGCCTTAAGTTTTTATTTTCATTCTTTTTATAATTTTTTTATATATCCTTACATAAAATACACCTAAACGGTTCTCGAATTCAACACCCCGTGATAGACCACCCTTTTTCCCTTTCTTTTTATCCCCTTTATAATATTTAATTTAATTTTTTGTATTTTAACATCATCGAAATAATTATAATACTTAATTCTTAATATATTTATAAAAAAAAAATACTTTTAAATTTGTCAACAATAAAATGAAATACAAAAATTTAGCAAATCAGAAGTCTAAATAACTAAAGAAAGATAAAAAAATATAAGAAAAACAAGCTTATTATACTTTGTTTGATCTTAAACAAATTTACAAATTAAAAATATCATCGCTAAGGCGGTTTCTCCTAGGTATCAAAATTTGACTTCCACTACTGAACATTCTTTCCACTGGTGCAGAAGAAGGCAGTGTAGTATTATATTTTAAATATATTTGTTTTACTATTGGATAATCATCTAAAATTTTCAAGTTGCTTCCATTCTTTTTACTGGAATTTAAGAAAGATAATCCTTGTATATTGGTCAAATTTTCACCTCCAGATGACAAGTTGGTAGACTGAGAACTGGATATCAATGAATTATAAAATTCATTTCCAATATCATGATCTAATGTTGAAAGTTTCATTTTTATGTTCATATTAGAATTAGTTACAAGGCGTTCTGAGAGAAATAAATTTTTGCATATTTCAGAATATTGGCTAGGTGCCCAATTAAGTTTAAATTTAGGATGACTCACAGAAGATTATATATATGGCTTACTTCTTATATCATTTAAATTGAAAATATAATGTTATCTTTTTTCTATACCTTAAATGATACATATAGATAATGGTTTACAGTAAACTAAGTTACTTTTACTCATTAATATATGTTTTAATGCAATAATAGTTGGTGCGACATAACCAAGATAACAAATGTAATAATACAAAAAATAAAAGTAAAATTCGAGAATTCGAGAATCATTTAGGTATATTTTACGTAAAGACATAATATAAATTATAAAAAGATTCATTCTTTACTTATTAAAATAATAAATGTATATAAATGCATGCAATTAAAAGATTTTTAATTCAGTGTAAAATTTTGCCAAACAACAACAACAAAATAAATAATTTAATTACCTAAAATAACTTAAACAATTCTCAGATATTTCGTTAATTAAAAATAACTTAAACTGATCCTATGTTGGGCGCCACTTTGTAATAATACAAAAAATAAATTGTAATATAATAAAGGACTAAAAGAAAAGTGAATAAAGGTGTTATTATTCGGGGTGGTGAATTCAAGAATCGTTTAAGTATATTTTATGTATAAATATAAAATAAATCATAAAAAGAATAAAATAAAAATGTACGGCAAAACACTGAAATAAGTTGTCAAATATTAAAATTTCTTACCTTATGCTCATGTGTGATGTCTAACTGGTATCCGCAGAGACGAACGATCGCATAAAGAGATTAAAACGATTAAAAAAGAAATAAGGTTGGGTCGGTGACTTCACTTCCAAAGCGAGTTCACCGACAAAATAAAATAAACCAATACTCGAATTACGTTGTCTCGCAAAACTAACTACGTCCCGCGGAACACAGAATTGATCCTGAGTACTGGTTCGTAGTTGGAGTGTGCGCACACACTGACGAGGAGACGAGATCATCGGATGTCTAGGGTGTATATTTTGTATATTTTAATATTTTTAATATGCTGATTAAGTAACAGTCCAATCGATTTATATTGACAATTGATGTTTTGTCGTCTCTATATGCGTATAGTCGGCGTTAGGATCTTTCATTTTGGGTAAATTTTTTTGTATGTAAGTTTCTGTTTATTACAACCGTATGTATAAATTTCTTTTATATGCGTAAAATACGTTCCTGTAAGTTATTTCTTTTATATTTCTAATTTAAATCAACTGATTATTCATTGATCGGACAGACCTTTTATTTGTTACTCCTCAGCGACGTAGTTTCGTTTTATAAGATCATGTTGAATTTATATGTTTAAGATTGATTTACAATTTCGATTCCGATGATCAGCATCTCTCGCTCGCCTCGTTTATTTGTTTAGGTTCAAACATATGCCTTATATTTTTTTATTATTATTTGAAAAGACAATATGTGTTCCGAGAAAGCCAAGTGTTAGTATGTTTTGTTTATAGAAAATGTCACATAGAGATATATGGAATTTTACACATGGAAATCAACACATTAATAATATTTGTGTTAGCTGTGTATACAATCATGATATGTACGCATATCATTTTAGGCTTTTACATATAGTTTACAAAGAAATAATTTTTTAAGTTTGCAAACTCTAGTACTGAAAGTGTATATTTAGAATGTTCATTCCCCATAATGTCCCACGACGAAGTTAATTTTTTCGCTAACATATTAATATAAATAATGAAGATATTATTCGATTTGTTATTGATTTCTTTGAAAGTACAATTTCTATTTGCAGTATTTATTTTTTATCAGATGTTAATATAACATTATGCCTACGTCAATTCTAGAAAATTCAAGGAATTGTGAGAGTTAACACAATATAAATACTCCGATTTCAATCAATGTAAAACTCGCAAAGACTGGAATTCTAAATCATCAATGTTTTCTAAATATGTATTAATTTAATATATTTTAGTATATGGGTTGTTCTGTGTGCATTGCATACCTGAGCCTGACGGTACTTAATTTAATCGGTGATGAAATTCTTTTGTAGTTATAACTTAGATTTTACAGAAATATATATATTGTTATATTTTTATGAGCGTGTTATTTTACAACACGAGCTGCAATATTACCTTGCTCGTAGCAATTTTGTCGAACACCTGTATTTAAAATTACCAACGCCTTACAAATAACATGATTTTCCACACGTATTTGAATGTAGGTTAATAGGTACACGTACAAATAATTCGAATAAAACATTTGACCGAATTCCGTTGTTAAAATTAATACATATTGTTTTGAACAGTTTATAAAGAATAATAGTGGTAAAGAAACATGATATGTTCAACTATTATTAATTTTGTCCATATATTAATACTAAGGATTCATATTTTGCAATCCGTTAATAATATACATGTTTTCTCGTTCTGAATATCAAAAATTATACAATTTGATGTTTATTTATGAAAATTTAAAAACAATTAAAATTCACATGCTTGTTATTCATGCATTGTAAAAATGCGAAATACTTTTAATTTTGTATATCATACAGAATTACCGAAATAATTTAGATAGGTATTTAAAAATGAATAGTTGTTATAGATTTTTGATACACTTGAGAGTTTAATCTTAAACGTTGATAATTAGTCATAATTTTAAAACATATTTTAGATAATAAATAATTTTAATAATTTGAAATTAAAGTATACGAATAATATTATATCGCAAGTGCATTAATAATGAATATACAAATATAAAATGTTGGATGATTTAAATTAATATTGCGTGAAAAGATAATTAAGCATCAACAATAAATCATAGCGAGTATAATTTGTTTATTTAGTTTCATTTTTCGGTTCTTAATATGAATCCACCAACAGTAGGAATTACATTTTTTAATCATATAATATTTCTCTAACGAAGTGTATTTTTTTGATTCTTGATTGCATTTTATTTATACATCAGGGCTACATAGTTATTTAAAAATATTCTCTGATATGCGTCAGATTTAAAGACTTATTTAAACTATTATAGTGATCTTATTATCATTAAATTATATCATTAACTATCAACATTCTACAATGCATAGCCGATATGAAATTTTAAAGCTTTTACATATGCTCTACTAAAAATTAATTTATTACGTTTGTAAAATCTCGAAATGAAGTTAAATATTTTAAATTTTTATTCGCTATAATGTCCCACGAAGAAATACATTTTTTCGCAAACATAAATTAACAAAGGAATGATTAATACAGTTGATATTGGTTTGTATGAGAGTACAATTTTTATTTGCAGTATTCACTTTTAATTAGATATTAATATAATTTTATGCCTACGTGAATACAAGAAAATTCAACGAATTGTGTAAGTTATGAGATTCTACGAAAAAAAAAATGCTCCGATTTTAACAATCGTTAATATTCTATATAAAAGTGGCCAAGACTTGAATTCTAAATCCTCAATGTTTTCTAAATATGTATTGAATTTAATATATTTTAGTATATAGGTTGTTCTGTGTGCATTGCATACCTGAGCCTGACGGTACTCAATTTAATCGGTGATGAAATTCTTTTGTAGTTATAACTTAGATTTTACAGAAATGTATATATTGTTATATTTTTATTAGCGTGATATTTTACAACACGAGCTGCAATATTAACTTGCTCGTAGCAATTTGTTGAACACCTGTATTTAAAATTACCAACGCCTTACAAATAACATGTTTTTCCACACGTATTTGAATGTAGGTTAATCGGTACACGTACAAATAATTCGAATAAAACATTTGACCGAATTCCGTTGTTAAAATTAATACATATTGTTTTGAACAGTTTATAAAGAATAATAGTGGTAAAGAAACATGATGATTTATCCCACGAGTCAACGTTGCTACCAATGACGTGTCCTTGGACCAACGTTAACTAGAGAAATACGGCTTCGTGCTCCGGCGTAGTATGTCAATAAGGGAAAAAGTCGTAGCAAATGGAAACAAATAGTTTTTACATATGAAGTGGTTTATTAAAGACTAAGAATAACTAATTAAAAATACAAGATCTGGTGCTAAATCTACCAGAGTAGGATCTCTCACAAATTGTAAGAGGAGTCGTGTAATATGTGTGCTCGTACTTAGACCGAACGACCGACTGAATCGTAGCCCACCACGGTGGTGGTTCGTCCAGCGAGTGCGATGTGGGAATCCGCTGACCGATCGGATTCCTTATGCTCTGTTGTCACGTAGGACTGTTCATTGGATTTATATATACATATTACACGACTAACGTAATATAATAAAGAAATTAATGCTACGTAATATCGCGTGTACAACATACCCCCCGTGTTAAACAGGAGCAGTCCCTGCGACTTTTTTAGCTAATACCCATTACAAAATTAAAGAAGACTTAACTTTTCCTTATTATTTAAGTACACCTAGTTCAACACATGGTGTCTGAAATATTCCTAAATATTAATACGATTCCACTTAATATTAAAGGGTATGTCTTACAAATAAACGGTTTACTTAAAATTACTTTAGATTGTGGTTTCAGTTATAACGTTCTGAGACTGGTATACAACAGGTTTTCTTGATTTATACTTACAAATGAAGTATGCAGAAAGGAGTAAGGTTGTTAAAATACTAGATACAATGATTAAAGGTATTATCAAATACCACTTATTAATCTCCTTAAAATTATCTTTGACTTTCAGTGCATGTATTTTTGTTCGGTATTGGCGGGAAGCTCGTGCCAGACCTCGCGATAACGACGACGTCGATAGAACACGGTAGAACGTTCATTAAGGGCAGTCTGACACCGGCGACGGTCCGTCGTGTGACGGCCGGTTGTCGCCCGTTGAAGTCGTGCGTTATTAAGATTTGTAATTCGACTTAGTATATGCCGTACGTTTTCATTGTTACATTGCGAATATACATACGTTATGTGAATACAATTGTTATTATTTGGATAAGATTCGTAAGTACCTAATTTCGATTATTGTATAAAGGCGGACGCGAGTCATAAGGGGTCACCTGCTAGAAGCACCCCTTGTGGCGAACATTTTTGGTAGCAGAGCGTGGTTATTTTGGTTTATGACGTAATTTAGCGTCCACTTTACAATCTTCCATATTTACTGTATTTACTGTATTTACTGTATTTACTGTATTTACTGTATTTTCTGTATTTCGAGTATTCGAGTAATAATTTGTTCGTATATTGCACTATTACAAGTAACCGTGATGTCGTATTAGTGAAGCACGGTCGGTATGAGATAGTAATTATTGTCGTTAATAGTGATTAATAGTCGTAATAATAAATATCTTTATCGTTCATATTGATAATTGTGGTTATCGCATTAGAGTTTTCGTATTATATGTGTATACGAATATAGGTCATATATATAAGTTTGTATTGTGATTTATCTGCTGAACTTTGTATTCGCGTTAGGCTTAATCGTCAATTTTTGTTATTACATTCCATCCATTATTATACGGTATTAAGGGGACGTAGTACCAGAAAATTACGCAACAAAAAAAGCGTTTCGTATTTCTAATGCAGCAAAGTCTATAATAGTCGTATATTTGATTTGAAAGTATCCCATAAAATATGAGATGTTTCTCTATGACGTGTTGGAAATAGAATTTTAAAAAATTTAAATTTAACTATTAATATTTGTCATTGAAATTGGGAAAATTACCTAAAATGTTTTCTTTTATACGTTCCTTAGTATTGCAGGTATCCAAAATCGGTTTCCAACATGTCATGGTAAAAATTCTCACCTTTCATAATATGTTTATTTCATTTATAACAAATGAATAATGCCTGTGTTCTAATAGAAATACGATGAGATATTTTATGACAAAGATATACATTTCTTGGCCATAAAGTGGCACCGCCTATACTTTAAAATTTAAATCAAAAGTGCACTATTGTATGTGTTCACGGCCGATCATAAACAACCGACCCTCCCGTCAGCGCACGATAAACGTTACCACAGACCACTGTCAACAGAGATAACGAAATATTTATATTTATAGATAATGCAGTTACTGTTTGCGTAATTGGGGCTTTCTGCTCAATCTCCTCCACTAATACTTTATTGTTATTATATAATGAATATTTCGAATAAAGGTGAAAATACAATGATCTACGAACGATCGACTAATTTGAATATGTCGAATCGATATATTCGGTCTGTACGTTCGTAGCCGTAAACCGTGTACCACGTCCCTTGTATGAGATATATCATTCAGAGTTCGTCAAAATATATATTTATAAATTAGAAAAAATTACGATGGATTTAAAAAATAATAAAGTTCGAAAAATGCCATCTAAATGTTTAAGCAAAAATACAAGTTATGTGAAAAAACTAATGAATTTCCATAAAAAAAACATCTAATTCGTAAGTATTTGTTGTGGCTAGTATACAGGGTGGCTCTCTACTCGATGCATTAATTTCACCAATGCATTCTACGTTCAAAATGGATGAAAAAATTTCATATAAACCATTGTCCGATTCCCAATCGTTTGACAGTAATTTCGGTTTTTGTGATTTTTCAGTACATCCCGACTTTTACCCAATAAATTCCTTGTAGCACAAAAACTATTCATCACCCGAAAACGCAATTATTACCATTGGAAAGAATATTAAATTTCCTTTTAGGTCTTCATTAGCAAGTATGATATTGTTAATTATTTGGCCCTGTGCACCTGCCCAAATATCAAAATTTTTAAATTTCTACATTTTTCAAATTTCAATGTTGTAAAATTATTGTACCACATCGTACTGGGACGTGTAAAATTTCACATAATGTTCCTTAATAACTAAGCTTTCCAACGATATGCCCATTTTTGATGTTTAAGTTCTGGGGATAAATTAAGAGACTAATATCGTGAAAGGGTATGGTTGGGAGAGAGGAGGAGTGTGGTAGGTGGAAGTGAATGGTTAAACTATTTCACAAATTTCAACTTTTTTATTCCATGTAAAGCAACTAAAATCAATGTCTGTAGTGGTACTGACCTTGTTTCAAACAACTATTATCAACTGGTATCAATATAATAATTGTTCAAAGTGCTGGCCATTTGCTTGCAGACACGCACGTACTCTTTTCCTTAATCCTCTAACAGTTATCTCCAGAGTTGAAATTTTGCGTACTTTTTCAGCTGCTTTTTCTATCCGTGCTTTTATCTACTCGACCGTTTCCACTCGATTATGGTACACTTCTTGCTTCATGTACCCCCAATGAAAGTAGTTGACAGACGTGAGATCTGGCGAACGTGGAGGCCAGGTAACAGTACCTCTTCTACCAATCCAGACTGGGTATATCTGATTGAGGTGCTCTCTTACTTTCCGACTAAAATGTGTGGGAGCCCTGTCATGCTGGGAAACCAAACGTTGCCTTGTCGCTAATGATACGTTTTCAAGCAGCTGTGGCAAAACCTCGGTTAGAAAATGTAAATATTGTTGTCCATCTAGTCTGGTAGGACTCCTAAAGGTATAAAAATTGAAAAAATCGAACGCGATGAAATATTGTGGAAAAATATTATGATTGAAAAATTAAAATTTTTTTACCTCAACTGTATATTGCCAGAATTAGCTGATAGTCGATTTTTAAGGTCTATGCCAATTCGAAATCCTCAGAAAATTATAGAAACAAAACAAAAAAAACGAAAACAAAAACAAAAACAATAGTTAAAAGAATCATTTTATTATTAACTTTCATATAACATGTATATAAGAAAAAATATTATAGGTAAATTATGTGTACGGAAAAATATTTTTATTTATTTATTTAGTATATTATAGATATGACAACAGTTTTTCTGTATGTGGGAATATATTACTACATATATGTAGTAATACATATGCCGTGCTTTCGGCGGCCGCGTAATTATTATTATAATACAAGGAATAATTAGTGACATGGTGAACACCGATAATAGAGTGACGGTGCTGCTCTCGTTATAAGTTTCTATCGACTATCGTTAGTCGCTGTGGCATTACCGAGTTAAAAAAATTACCAGACAAAACGTTTAAAAAAATTATAGAAGAAACGAAAACGGTAAAATTGATAATTAGTGTTTTGTATAAAGAGATAATCATTTGTTTATACACAAACAAAATACCTACTTATATGTATATAACGTTTTGTGTAATATAAGCTAAATATCCTATACGCGGGTGATCATTAGTATTATAAATACGTTATATAAAAATATATTTATTTTTCCCTACATAACCGCGATACCAAATCCCGGAATCATATTTTCAGATTATTCGTTGTGTAGTTGAGACCCGAATAAGCACTCGTTATATGAACCGTCGGACCGCCGACGAGTAGCGTGCGCGTGATTGTGTCGCGTGCTTGCGGATCGTGAAAACACCTAACAGCGCATTCTATCGGTCGTTGTATACGTTCTCGTTTCGGTACGACGTCCCCTTAAATTGGTTTTTTTGTTCGTTGTTAATAAAAGTATATTCGTGGTAACTGTTCCTATTCGTGTCAAGTACTATGGCACTCGATCCAGATGCGGTTCGTTTAAGGCGATTGAAGGAAAGATCGACAATTAAACGTGATGGGTACGTTAGTCAAATCCGTTCCGTGTATGCCTTAGCGCAGCGAAGTCTAGAGGACGTAGAAGTTTCCCATCAATTATTGGTGGCTGTCGATAATCTGGATGATCTGTGGTCATCGTTTTCCATAGAAGATGACGCTGTGTTAGATCACCTAATCGCCCTTGGCTTATCATCGGAATATTCGAATTATTTGGGAACCGAGATGCGGGAGTTAATTAATTTTTGTAAGGCGACGGCCACGCGATGCCGTAACTACCACCCAGAACCGAATAAGACCTCGGATGGAGTTTTTCAACGTGATGACAGAAATGAGCAGCCTCACAATACGCGGGATTCTATGCTGAAGCTCAATATTGGATCGAGTATGCATGCAGGGCTACCTACGATTCCACTTCCCACGTATAGTGGAGACATCTACAAGTGGCCGTCGTTTCGAGATCGATTCGTATCACTCGTAGACCAACGTCCATATTTATCGACGATTGATAAATATTATTATCTCATAGGCTGTTTGAAGGTACCCGCTTCTGACGCTATCAGTGGTATACCAATTTCGGAGGCCACATATTCATTGGCATGGACCACCCTCGAAACCCGTTTCGACAAACCACGGTTGGTTGCCTGTTCTCTAATAGACAATTTATTACATGCTCCGGTGTCGTCTACGGAGACGTTATTCGATATGAATAAATTTGTATTTTGACGAGAGCATTTCCATTATTGAGTCCCTTCGAATTCCTAATTTGGGAGATTTCATATTGTTTTCTTTGGCTTCACGGTGTTTACCTGTGGCCTGTCGAACGTTGTTCGAATCACAATCCACTGCTGAATATCCAACCGTCCGTGAACTGATAACTTTCGTTAAGTCCCGTATTTCGGTTCTCGAATGTGTTCAAGGCTCCAGTTCGATGAAACCGGCACAATTGTCGCGTCAGCTAAAATCGGCATGTTCCATGCCGTACGAGAAGGGATCCAGCAAGGTTGTAAATTCGTTGCAATCCTCTTCATTTGTGGCAGCTCAACCCTCGTCGTTGACGTCACTGTGTAAATGTTGTCGGGGCAATCACCGTGTTGTGACATGCCCAATGTTCAAGCGTTGGTCACTTGAAACTCGGTCCAAATGGGCTAGAGAACAACGCCTTTGTTTTCGTTGTTTGAGTGAAGGTCATTGGGCTCCTCGATGTCAGTCTCCCATCGTTTGTGCCCAATGTTCTCGCAACCATCACACCTTAGTACATAAGGAGGTAGTTATGGCCGTCGCAAGTAAAGAAGGTGGTCCCATCGGCCGACCAACAAACGGATGACGTGTTATCTTCTTGTATTGGGCAACTCGAGTCGCACTCAGTGTTGCTAGGCACTGTGTTAGTGCATATTCGTGATAATACTGGTACTCTTCAGACGGCTAGGGTGCTGGTGGACTCTGCGTCCCAGATCAGCGCCATAACGTCAGCATGTGCGTCTCGATTGGGATTACGAACTTCACGTTGGACCGCATCTGTCTCTGGCCTTGCGGGTGTATCCGTTCGGAATGTTCAAGGAATTGTGGAGTGTTACATTCAACCTAGGTTTGCAGTCGAACCTGTGTTACCGTTTAAAGCTTGGGTATTGTCTTCAATCACTGCAGAAATGCCGCAGAAACAATTACCACGTGCGATTTATGACAAATTCACTCATTTGGCACTGGCAGATCCCTTATTCACGTCTCCAGCCGAGGTCGATTTATTATTAGGTGCTGATATCTTCGCTCAAATTCTGGACAGAAAAGGCGTTTCCGTAGGTAAATCGTATCCGACGGCTTTCGGATCAATTTTCGGATTTATTATTATGGGATCGTTACCTCACATTGATACCCAGCATCAGCATGCGTACCCCATATCTCTGATGTCATCTGTGGAGTCGTTAATGAAGAAATTTTGGCACGTAGAAGAGCCCGAGACGGCTCCACAGGAGTTTACTGACGACGGGCTATGCGAAATGATATTTCGTGAAGGTCATTTCCGTTCTGACACTGGTCGATTCATTGTGCCTCTTCCGTTCAGCAAACCTGTACGCGACAATTCTTTTCGGGGTTCACGCGAAGTCGCTCTTAAACGGTTTGAGCAGTTGGAAAGAAAATTCGCCACTGATCATCGTCTTCATGCATTGTACTGCCAGTTTATGTCGGAGTACATATCCTTGAATCATATGTCACTCGCTTCATCAGCCGGTACCTACTTCATCCCACATCATGCCGTCTATCGACCATCTGATACTAATCCTAAACTTCGTGTTGTGTTTGATGCATCAGCTATAGCGTCCTCTGGTGTATCGTTAAACAGTTGTTTGCTTCGGGGTCCCAAATTACAACGAGATGTGACGGATGTATTGTTATCGTTCCGTCTATATCGTCATGCATTTACTACGGATATTTGTAAAATGTATTTTGGCGATCGTCACCGTACGAACAGTTGCAGGAATATGAGCTTAATACCGTGACATATGGTGTTAGTTGTGCGCCGTTTCTCGCCATACGGACGCTTCATTCGATCGCTGATTCGGAGTGCAGTGATTTTCCATCAGTTCGCCAGGCCTTGCTTACCCATACGTATGTGGATGATATATGTGTTGGCGCTGACACCGAACAGGAAGCAATCAAGCTTCAGTCGGATCTAATTACAGTTTTATATCGAGCCGGACTAGACCTTAAAAAATGGTCTAGTAACACCCCGTCCGTGTTGAATACAGTATCCCCCGAAGATAGCGCTTGCGGTTCCTTATCATTCGACGACGGCGAGGTAGAAGGAATTAAGGTATTGGGATTGCAGTGGAACCCTGGTGATGACGTTTTCCACTTCACCTTTAATGCAGTCGATTTCGTGGCGACGAAACGAGACATGTTGTCGTCGATTGCACGGATATTTGATCCATTGGGCTTTTTATCCCCCACAGTGTTTTTCGCCAAACACCTTATGCAACGAGTGTGGAAAGCCGGATTGACCTGGGATGAACAATTACCGCCTGATATCATGGATTCATGGACAAAATTCGTCTCTGGAATACCAGAAATACAACGGTTGAGTGTTCCTCGATTCATTAATACTAGACACTGTATTCATGGTGTACTATGTGGATTTTGTGACGCGTCGGAGCGTGGATATGCAGCCGTTGTATACTTGCGAACAAACGATACATCCGGTAGTCCTTCGATCTCATTAATCGGTTCAAAAACCAAATTGGCACCAACGGGTTCAACGACGATTCCGCGACTTGAACTATGTGCTGCGGTACTTTTGTCTCGATGGATGTCACGAATAAAAACCACATTGAGCATTGAGGTGGACATTACCGACGTTTTCGCTTGGACAGATTCGACGATAGTGCTTAATTGGTTGTCGGTGCGTCACGTAGCGTTTAAAATATTTGTATCTAATCGAATTCATCAAATTAAGTCATTATTACCAGAATGTCGCTGGAACCATGTTACTTCGAAAAATAACCCAGCGGATGTCGCCTCTCGCGGAATATTGCCACACGAGCTCATTACTCATGAGCTGTATTGGAAGGGTCCCACCCTGCTCGAATCGTCTATATCGGAGTGGGACACCGAAGAGCTGTTGATGTCTCCGAGACAGTTGCCAGAGATCAAACCTGTGACTTCGGTGGCTCTTGCGTTGCAATCCGATCCGAAATGGATCGTGCGTTTCTCGTCATATGTTCATATGATCAGAGTCGTTGCACGCGTACGTCGGTTTACATCTCGTTGTCGCCATCAAGAATGGTCGGAATCGTATTTGTCTAGGTCCAAACTTGATCAAGCGACTATAATCGTTGCTCATTCGTCACAGCGATATTTCTTCGAAACCTTACGTCATGAGTTGATTCATGCTCTACCCGTGTCCGCAAAATCGATTGCCCGTTTGCGACCCTTTATTGACAAGCGAGGTCTTATTGTTAGAGTGGTACGCCTACGATTGCCCAATGGTTTCTTGATTCGCCCCGTTGTCAAGTTGGTTAAGTTACCAGTATAAGCAAACATCAATTACTTGTTTATTATGTCGATTTTACTTGTTATTTATTATTTATTCATTTATTATTATTATTATTCTCATTTATTATATTTATTATTGTTCTTAATTATTCTTGCGTGTTAAGAGTCATCATTACTCTGTATGTATACAATATATTTCTTTTATTTTGTTTATTCATATTTGATATTGTTCACCTTAATATGTCATACCGATTGGAGTTTGTTCACATCCTTATTATATAATTGTAATATAATTATGGTTTAGGTGTTGCTTATTACATTACTGCAGTATTTGTTATTGTATACGTATTATTATTTTGTAGTATTTATTATAGTCTGTTGCATTCATTATTATTATGTATTATTCATTACATTATTGTATTTAGTCAGTTTTCTTTTTTTAATCTTTTTTGATTGTATAATTGTCGTTATGAATTGTGCGGTTTAACGTCTCGGGCAAGGATGTCAAAATGTCCGTTCATCCATCATGTTGGAAGCTGTGCCATCTTCCAAGGAGGTGTATGTTCGGTATTGCAAGGGCGCACTCAAGGGGGGGGGGCTAACGGGCTTAAGCCCCCCCCCAAATAGTTGACCTAAAATTTTTGTAATTATATAAGGTACCACTTTAAATTTTGATATTAAAATAATTATTAACTATTAAAACTGTATAATATTAAATATTAAATATATAATAATATAATATATATTTATAACGGCATACCGGTGACCCTTGTCCTTTATTCTTATTTTCTTAATATTATAATTCAATTGCCACGATAAATAATATCGCAATACGCTCGGGTACGGAACAACATGTGGTGTTAGCATATTATATATTGTATATTATTTAATGACTATTTATTGATAATCTCTCAGATATCAGTCAATCGAAAAATTATTTTCTTTTAATTATTTAAACGGAATATCGCCACTATTATCGCTTGACCAATTCGATGAACGCATTTGAAATCGTCATAATGCTATCTGATTATAATGAGATCCTGGGGAAACCCGAATATGTTTCGACTTAAATATTATCAATATTATATGATTATTATGTTTTTATTATAAATGTATACAAGTGAATTATGATTTTCAAGTCGAAATTCTAATAATATAAAAATATGTAAGAAAAACCTATGTTTCATATAAAAGTTCATCTACTTATCATAGGTCCATGTGGCGGGGGGGGGGGGGTTATCCCCGAAATTCCCCCTGTGGATACGCCACTGTATTGAATAATCGTCCAGTATTGTCGTGGAACTGTAAAAGTTGGCGTCATTGATTGTCCGCGAGTTTGTTATTTCATTATTATAATTTTTCATAAGTGGTATTAAATACAATGAATCAGAAACGTACTCGTTCTGGTTCATTATTAAATTACTTTAAAATTCAGTCAAACATTACAACAAATGTGAAACTGTCAGAAACCTCAAACAAACCAATCGCCTTAGAAAATTCCTCTTCATCAACGACATCAACAACTTCATCAGCTACATCAAATAAACCTAATGTCCAACTGAATGACGGTAATAACTTTGTACCGAAATATGATATTTCTTTGTATGTAAACAAAAATATAAGTGATCATGAAAAAATTAACATTATTCAAAATATGTGGGTTCCAGATAATAGTTATATTTTTAAAGCTCAACAAATAGGTACACAAAACAGAAAATTTAATCGATTTTGGTTAACAAAATATAAATGGTTGGCGTATTCTAAATTAGAAAATAGTGTCTATTGTAAGACGTGTGTTTTATTTGCTCCTTTATATGCCGGTCACTGTTCTTCACAGGCACTTAATCAATTAGTAAAGACGGGTTTTAATAATTGGAAAAACGCTTTAGAACGATTTGAAAAACATTTACTTTTAAATTATCATAAAGATGCTTCTTTAAAATATGATACATTTATTGACATTATGGGTGGAAAATTGTTACCAATCGATAAACAAATTGATAAAGATTCAGAAAAACAAGCCTTAGAGAACCAGGAAAAACTTAAACCAATTATAAAAACGGTGATTTTATGTGGACGTCAAAATTTGTCTTTAAGATCGCATCGAGATTATGGAGTTTTTGATACAAAAAAAGAGCCCGAGAAAAACGAAGGAAATTTTCGTGCATTATTGAGGGCTAGAATAAAATCAGGCGATGAAAGTTTAAAGAAGCATTTTGAAACTTGTGGTAAAAATGCTACTTATATAAGCTGGAATATTCAAAATCAAATTATTGAAGCATGCGATGAAATTATTATTCAAAAATTAGTTACTAAAATTAATAAAGCTAAATTTTTTTCTGTCTTGGCTGATGAAACTACAGACGTTTCAACCATAGAACAATTTTCTTTATGTGTGCGATTTGTTGAATTAATGTGTAATAATGAGTACAGAATTGTTGAGCAATTTATAAAGTTTGTTCCTGTGCAATCTACAACAGGTGAAAACTTGGCAGACGTTCTTTTAAAAACATTAAACAACTGTGGGATTGATTTAAACTTTTTACGTGGACAAGGGTATGATGGTGCTTCTTCTATGAGTGGCCAATTTAAAGGTGTGCATGCGCTTATTGCCAATAAATACCCAACAGCAATATACGTGCATTGCGTTTTGCATAGTTTAAATTTAGCTTTATCAAATGCAGCTGAAGTAGTTCCAATTAGAAATGCTTTAGGAATTATCGAAAAAATATATACATTTTTTAATACTCCGAAGCGTCAAAATATTCTTCAACATAATATTGAAACATCAATTCATGGTTCAAATAAAACGAAATTAAAGCAACTTTGTCCTACCAGATGGGTTGAACGCCATGATTCTGTTATAATAATGAAACAAATGCTGTTACTTATAGTTGCAGCATTAGAAGAAATACAGTCATGGAGTTGTAAAGAGTCATCATCTAATGCGTTTTTACTATTAAGTGGGATTCGACAGTCAAGTTTTATAATTGCACTGTTATGTTTAGAAAAGCTGTTAAGTTATACTTTACCAATCAGTAAAATTCTTCAATCGAGTGATTTAGATATTTTGGAGGCTTTAAATAATGTTGATAGTGTAGTATCTATTCTTCATGACATACGAACTAATATTGAAAATGAATTTAAAATTATTTTCAACGAAGCAAACGAAATTGCTAATGCTTTAGAAATAACTATAATTATGCCTAGGCTAACTAAAAATCAAACCAAACGGTGCAATGTATCCGCAAAAAATGAAGAAGAATATTATAGACGTGCCATTTTTATTCCATGGCTAGATTCTTTTGTAAATAATATAACCGAACGTTTTTTAAAACACAAAAATGTTATTAAAAGCTTTAAATGCCTCCTACCAACTGGAAATTCTCCTAATCAAACAGAAAAATCATAGTATTTAAATTTATTAGAATTTTACAAAAATGATATACCACAAAATGGTGTTAATGCTGCAGGAGCTGAGTTGGACTTGTGGTACCAAAAATTTCGTTGTCAAAATCATGTATTACCACATAATGCAATCGATGCATTAAACTTGTGTAATGTCAATCTATTTGAAACTATTTTTATACTTTTAAAAATATTTTCAACATTGCCTGTTTCAAACAGTACAACAGAAGGATCATTTTCTACTTTAAGAAGAATAAAAACATATTTAAGAAATACAATGAGCCAGAATCGGCTGAATGGATTAGCTATGCTTAATATTCACAGAGAAATTGATGTTTCACATCAGAAGTGTTGACACTATTAGAGAGAAAAGGATCAAGGCGGCTTAACTTTATTATTTAAAATGTAAGATCTAAAAAAAAAAATCACCATATTCATAAATTAATAAAATAATAAAAATCTTTTACAGGTATAACTTCACCGTAAAATACAAAAATTAATATTAAGATATATTAGAATATAAGTTTATTTCATTATAAATGTGCTTTTATTTTTGTACATATTAAATAAATCTTATTAAATATCACAAATATCACAAAATAATTTTATTTTAATAATTTTATTAAAAATTCTGGGTGCGCCCCTGCGGTATTGGCGGGAAGCTCGTGCCAGACCTCGCGATAACGACGACGTCGATAGAACACGGTAGAACGTTCATGAAGGGCAGTCTGACACCGGCGACGGTCCGCCGTGTGACGACCGGTTGTCGCCCGTTGAAGTCGTGCGTTATTAAGATTTGTAATTCGACTTAGTATATGCCGTACGTTTTCATTGTTACATTGCGAATATACATACGTTATGTGAATACAATTGTTATTATTTGGATAAGATTCGTAAGTACCTAATTTCGATTATTGTATAAAGGCGGACGCGAGTCATAAGGGGTCACCTGCTAGAAGCACCCCTTGTGGCGAACAGATATGCCACAGGCATCACAAACTGTTGGGACGGCCCCGGCTATATCTACCTAATTAACTAAAATAACCTAACTTACCTATTTTTTTTTTATTCGGAAATACTCCCACTGCCCTGGAAGCCTATTTAACAGTACTTGGGGTATTGGGTCGCCATCGATTATTCATAAAACAATCAAATAAATACAATATTTCAATGGGGTGGTTGACCAAACAATCCCCGGTCACATTGCCCTTTACAAATGTATAAATACAAAAAATTCATTCTATTATAGGGATGAGCTACAGATTAGCCTAACCTAACCTACCGCTCCTCCCCTCACAGATTCCGATTAAGGGACATATATTTAAATCAAATTTTAAATTTTATATTAATGTTTATAAATAAACAGTGTTTTATTACATAACATAATAGGATTGTAAAAAATAACTTATCCCTTCTGGCTCAACAATGTTTTGATAAACAAACATTATGTAGTCCTTCTGCAGGACAAAAAATATTTATATAAAATATTTATAAGTCCTTAACTCAAACAATATCAATTAAACATCAAATATATAAATGGAAATTTACACTTTTAACTCTATAATAATCTATATAAAAAATAAAACCAATATAAGCGTCAACGATAATATTAAAATACTAATAAATAATAAGTAAAACAATAACAACAATAATAATAATAATCTCAACAAAAACTCATTTAATAACCACGAACTGGCTATTCTATAACCTTTCAAAAAGCAATTCTTCAAAAAGCTTGTCCGCAACGTCGTGACGTATTAACGTATTAACGGCGACGAGTGTAGAATAAAGACACCTTATGAAATGGCCCTGAGCGAAGATGATGAAATGCACCAATAACACCATCCGAAGTCTACATTTTCTCGATGTTTTAAATAACCATTCATCGTCTACATATGTTTTTTTTTCAGTCAATATCTTAAACTGTGACCGAGTCGGTTACGACAAACGAACGCGGGCGAACGTTTTCGAACACGTAGCCGACGAAAGACGCCGAGGAAGATTCGTCGATGCTACTGGACTTGAGGTGTTGGTCCTGACGGAATACGACGAGGGCGCCACACACATCAACCCAAAACAGCGGACTGATCATCGCCGAATTGTCACGTTGTAGCGTTCTCAGCCAACCTCACCTAAATGTCGCGGAATGGCCGTCGTTTCCTCATGTCCGCCAACAGTTGCGGGATCGCGATGCCGATGGCGAGTCCATCGCCGCCGTTTCAGACAATCGGCATCGTATTTTTCTAATGCCGCGCAATCATTACGATCATACAGATCATTGGTAGAGGATCCTGCTAGGCCGGTGGTTGCACTACATCAGACACGGGTATTCGAATACTAACGGCAGAAAACAGTATTAAAGCCCAATTATTGATTTTTATCGATGAAATTGCTATATCTAGTGTATTCGTCTATCTAAATGCTATACTTCACGTTATGCATCACATTTCGGCAACATCGAGTACGGTTAGCTTAGTCGCATATTAGATATGCCCGGAATGTAAAGACCGTTTCCTATACTTACTTGTAACATAATAAAAATATTTATACATTTTATTTAATATAATTATATAGCGTACTAATATTATTTTCAGTTTGGACAGTCAATTGGACCACGTTCAATAAAGACAACATCTCAAAAAGCAAACATTTTTAGAAGTGATAGTGAGTCCAAATATGTATTTCCACCGAGTTCTGTATATCAAAATTGATACGTCGAATCTGTAGTATAGTTACTATTAAAGAATATACTATTTTTATAAGCTTCTAACTATTATTTATTTTTACGTACGTCATCCGTTATAAACATTTAAATATTTTTAACAATAATAATAAAAAACAAATCACTTTTCAACACATTTGTTTTAATAATATTTATAAATTATTATTAGAGACAATGGTCAGAACACAATAATGGTAGTCGTGAACAGAATCGTGTGTTCTGATACAGTCACGACATCATTAAATTTACATGAATATTCGATAGTAAGCATACACAGCGGATAACAGAATCATAATCATTACCAAACTAAAGAAATGTATACGATATGTATGAATAATCTGTACGGATATCGGTGGCCACAAATTGTTAATTCGTGACTACTTTAGCAATTTTAAAACTGTTCACAACGCTCATTGTTACATTGTTATTCAAAGACAAAATTGGGCACGCATCGTCATATCATCACTGGTTATATTGATGGAAATCAGAATTCATTGTGTTCATTTCTATAATATACATTTTAATATCAATACTTTTTTTATAGATATTTTATTGGAGTTTCTTTAAAAAAAAACATTTCCGGGTTGCTAAATAGTCCCATCTTATAGTAAACATATTTTCTAGTAAAATAAGTTAAGAAAGATACACTTTTTGAAAAAGGGTAAAAAAAACTTTTGCGTTTTAGGAGACGCATGTAAGCAAATCGCCTCAAGTGCCTAGACAGTTTACGTAAGTTATTGTTCTGCGTATGTTAATTTTACGGGCTGTAGTGCATAAAATAATATATATATATATATATATATATATTATAATATATATATATATATAAATTTAATAATATAAAATATAGATATATGTATACTCTCTTATATATGTATTTACGAATAAAACGTGCGTATGGCTAGATGGATTTATGACGACGTTGATGGTTGTGGCTAGACAACGTTGACCGCTCACAATAATATATTTACACAACAATGATATTTAATATCATATAAAAATTATTTAAATTTACAAAATAAGAACGTTTTCATAATAATTTGGTTTTGTTTTTACAGGTAACAATACTGGACCCTTATAGATATGAAGAGAAGGTTTCTGGCCACCCACGTTGAATTAATTTTCTTTAGTTGTTTTTTAGGTTTACCTAAGGTATATGTAGTAATGTTATACTAGTTAATTGAAAAAAAAATGAAAACAATGTTTTCGGTCTATAAAAAATAAAATCGTTGGGCAATATTAAAAATTTAATCATAAATTACATTAATTAAACTACGTAAACCCACATTTACGTCTTGCATTTATAATCATTTTATAATTATGAGTAACCAACCAAAAAAAACTATTCCTAAAATAAAAATAAAAAACAACACGATAGTACCGGCCTCCTTAGACGAAGATGGTTTCCGCTCTCCCAGAACACCTCCGGGAAATAAAAACAACAACACTCTGACCTAAAATCAAACTTTTTCTACTATAAATCGATTTACCGCTCTTCAAAACCCAAGCATTTTTAACTTTAACACAGACAGCATAGAAGAAATCGAAACAGTCACTCAAAATCATAATGAATCCACAAACTTGGACACGTCTAAAGTACCACCCAAAAAATATCAGATACCTCCAATCTTCATTGCCAATCAAAAACTCGACTATAACCAATTATGCAAATCACTCATCAATCTAGTCGGAGAAAACGGTTTTCATTGCAAATCCACTCAAAAACACACCAAATTCCAAGCTAACACCTCTGATGGCTATCGTCAAATAATTCACTTTTTGACCGCACAAAAAAATGCACAATTTCATACCTACCAACCACAAAGTCAAAAACATTTCAGGGTAGTACTACGTAACCTCCACCCATCTACATCATGTGAAGAAATAAAATCCGCCTTGGAAAACCTAAACCTTTCAATATTGCAAGTAGTTAACATAAAACAGCGCCTAACAAAGATAGCTCTCCCTCTCTTCTTTGTAGACCTGACTAAAGACGAAAACTGCAAAACAATTTTCGACATCACATCCATTCTCCATACAAAAATAAAGGTCGAAGAACCACATAAACGCTGTGAGCTCGTACAATGCTAGAAATGTCAAGACTACGTTCTTACTGCAACTACAACTCACGCTGCGTTCGATGCGGTAAAAATCACGAATCATCCTCCTGCGACAAGCCGAACGACGTCCCTCCCACCTGTGCACTCTGCCAAGGAAACCACCCTGCCAACTATAGAGGATGCAAAATACACAAGCAACTTCAAGAATCCCGTAAACCAACTTTAAAATTCTCCCCCCGAATTGTAATCCCATCTACGGACCAAACTAACCCACTGGCGACCTCTCTGGCCCCCCACCCCAATCATGCCCAACCCCAAACTTCCTACGGTCAAATCACTTTAGGAACTAAACCAAATCCCACACCTACCCCCGACCAATTACCAGACATCACTTCAGCTCTTAATAACTTTATTGCTGAATTTAAATCAATACTAAACCCACTCTTATCCCTTTTTACAACCGTTATCACACAACTACTTAAAAACAATAATGATAAATAATACTACCAGCAACTCACTCATTGTTCTCCTATGGAATTGCAACGGCATTTTAAACCACGTAAACGAATTAACAGCTACATTACACAATAAGAGAATCGACATAGCTCTCATATCGGAATCCCACCTCACAGACCGTGCTAGGATAAATATCCCCGGCTACCATCTGATAACATCGAACCACCCAGACGGTTCCGCACACGCCGGATCCGCAATTTAAATCCATACACACCTTCAATTTTATCCTCTACCCAACTACAACAAAGACTATATACAAGTATGTGCAATATCTCTGATCCTAAATCACGTCCTTGTTACGATAGCTGCCGCGTATTGTCCACCTAAACATAACATCACAATAGATCAATTTAAACTCTTCTTCAAACAGCTAGGCTACAAATTCATCGTCGGCGGAGATATTAATGCCAAGCACCCTCACTGGGGCTGCCGAACCAGCAATCCACGAGGTAATACTCTCCTTCGTATCGTCAACTCTGAACAATGCCAAATTCACTCTCCACCCGATCCAACATATTGGCCTACATCCCCAAGAAAACGTCCCGACATCCTTGATATCTTCATATATAAAGCCCCTAACAACATCTTTCATCACATTGAAAACTTTAACTCCTTGTACTCGGACCACTCAGCTGTACTCCTCACTATTGATTCTTCACCCCCAATCATAGAAGCTCACCCATCACTTACAAACAAAAACACAGACTGGAACAAATTTCAAAATCTACTCACAAATGAGACCAATCTAAACATAAAACTAAAAACCCCAAATGATATCGAAATCGCCATTTCTAACTTAACCAGCTCAATACAATCAGCTGCAAAAAACTCAACTCCGCCTACCAAACCCATACCTCCATTCTCTTTAAATCTTCCTACCCACATACGCTCTCTAATCAATGAGAAACGTCGCGCAAGAGCCGTATGGCAAACTACCAATTACCCTTCGGATAAAAGACGCATGAACACCCTCTCTGCACACTTAAAAAGACTACTCTCAAAGCTTAGAAACGAATCGTTCTCCAACTATTTATCTTCCATTACATCACAAGATGGCTCACTATGGAGAGCAACCAAAAAAGCCCTAAAAAACAAACCCTCATACTCCCCCCTCAAAAAACGGGATAATTCATGGGCCATAGATGATCTAGATAAAGCAGAAACCTTCAAAACCCACCTTACCGAGGTCTTCAAGCCAAACGTCACCGCAATCAATCCCGCCTTCTATAAAGGAATTGACGAATTTCTGTCATCCCCTCTACAATTGTCCCTACCCCCAAAAGCGTTTTCTCCTGCTGAAATCCAACATTACATCTCCACTTTTCCAAAAAGGAAAGCTCCTGGTTCTGACCTCATAACATATATAATCGCCAAAAACCTCCCCAAAAAGACTATAATACTCCTCACTTATATCTTCAATACAACACTACGCCTTACCTATTTTCCGCTCCAATGGAAATCCTCTATTATAATATTAATTCCGAAACCCGGCAAACCTCTTGAATCTCCCTCGTCGTATAGACCTATTAGTCTCCTACCTTTTTTCACGAAAAACCTCGAAAAATTAGTGCTCAAGAGAATAAATCCTTTTATTAATAACTCCGAAATTATTACTAACACACAATTTGGTTTCCGCAATCGGCACTCCACAATCCACCAAATAAACAGAATCACAGACTCAATCGCATCAGCATTAGAGAAAAAACAATATTGCACCGCAGCTTTCCTTGATGTCGCTCAGGCCTTCGACCGAGTATGGCACGATGGTCTACTCTATAAAATAAGAAAAAACTTACCGCCTACGTTCTACCTGTTTTTCAAATCCTACCTTCACGAGCGCCAGTTCGCTGTACGATACCGCTCTTCTTTATCTGACTGCTCCGAAATTCAAGCTGGAGTCCCCCAAGGTGCAATTGCAGCCCCTCTACTATTCAACATATTTATTGCGGACCAACCTACTTCCACTAATACCTTTATCGCAGAACATACTGACGATAAAGCGATTATTTCATCTCATGAAAATCCTTTCATAGCATCAAACATGCTTCAATCCCACCTCACTCAAATTGAAATCTGGTGTAAAAACTGGAAAGTAAAAATTAATGAATCCAAATCTTGCCATATAACTTTTACACTAAAACAAGGCCTGTGACCTCAAATCACTTTCAACAACATCCAAATTCCCACTTCACTTACCACAAAATATCTATGTGTTAACTTTGACAAAAGATTAACGTGGAATCACCATATCCACACTTCCAAAATTAAGCTAAACTCTCGCCTTCGTTCCCTTGACTACTTTTTAAACTCTAAATCCAAACTTTTAATCAGTACCAAGCTAACGCTGTACAAAAGCCTACTAAAACCTATTTGGACGTACGGCGCCCAAATTTGGGGGTTCGGCAAAAAAATCCAACATTAAAAAAATTCAAGTTGTCCAAAACAAAACTCTACGTTTAATTACAAAAGCGCCTTTCTATGTCTCGAACCACACTCTACACACTGACTTAAAACTACTAACAGTATCAGAAACCGCCTCTAAACTCTACAAACGCTACCACAATTCACTTCATGATCATCCAAACATTCTTGCAAAAAATCTTTACAACCCAATGCCTGGTAACCCCCCAAAAAGATTAAAAAGGAAATGGTGCCGCGACCAACTCCTTGACTAACCCTCCCACTTACAAAAAAAAAAAAAAGCCGGAGTGTCGCCAGTGGGCGGCTTCTTCACTCAAGCCCTTCTGTCAAATTTTGTTTTCTATTACTATGTTATCCATTATGCTTATTATACTATATTTGTATAGATTCTATAAATAAAAAAAAAAAATCATAAATTATCAAAAAACATTTACTTATACTGTAAATATCAATGAATGATTTTTGAAATGATTGAAGGAAAGTTACGACAGCAAATTGTCTACAGATTCATACAATTTGTTTTCACGAATAATGACGAACGAAGGAAAAAAAATAATTGTGCCTTGAAGATCTACACCAAAGGTTTTACACATATATAGTGCGAATTTGTTTTTTTGCGTTAAATCATTAACATGAAACGAAAAAATACACACACGTTTTATATTACTTACTACGAAATATGCATATGATACAATGCAATAATAATACTAATTCTAAGAACAAAAATATTATTAAAAAACTATCAACGGTTTTGATATGTGTATATTTTTAATATAACATCACAATTAATTTTTAATTATTTGAAATTAATTTTAAAACGTGTACCGTTTATGTGAGAAAAACATTTATTCTGGTAAAAATTTCGGGCGTAACCAGGGAAAGTTTTGTGTAAAACGCAAAGTCCGAGAGTATATTCATAATTTCTAATATAAATATATATTATATATTTGAAGTGGACGGCGAGGCAGATTGATGTTCAAGAGAATTCTTTTGATTTTCAAGTCGTATACCGTGCACTTTTTTGAAGTATACAAGTCATAATAACGGGGAGTGAAAACTGTTAAATCACCATTATGTTCTTACCCATCTTTAAATATTATCTTGATCAGTTTCATTGAGTATTATACTACCTAATTTTTAAATTTAACTTTTTATAAAATTTCTGGTTGTTAAAAATATTTAGGTGTTCAAATTGATGTAGGTTTAATAATTTTTATTACGAATACCTTAAAGTTTAAATGCATTAAAACTATTAGGTATGGTTTATTAATTTAATGAAAAGTTGGTATAAGGAAGACTTCAAATTTAATATCTTTCTTTTTGCACATTTCATTGAATGTTTGAATTTCATTTTCTAACACAAAGAATGTTAAATTTTTATTAATGTTGTAGTTTTTGAGCTTTTTTTAACAAATTTGGGAAAAAATAATAATTTATATAAAACTACCACCTATGATTTATTTCTAATAATTTAACATACTTTATGGTTATACACAGTAATATACGTTTATATTACCTACATAATATTTACATGAATACAAATACATTAAATACTACAACATTATATAATGGTTGTTTGTATACTACTATAAAATCAACTCGCATAATCATATTAAATTTTTATGGACTCGTATCGATAAGACAAGAGGTGTTGAACAGTGAATTTCACAGATGTGTCTAATTTATCAGTGTACATGGGTATTTTGTGGTTTCACCGCTACTGGTAGTTTTACGAAATATCTTATTCTCAGATAATGCATCGACATATAATTTTAATTGCCTTCAATTTACAAATTTTAAATAAAAAATTCATAACCACAGAATCAATATAAATTATGCGTGTTTTATGAGATTGTTTTGGTATTATATTATTATTATACATACCAAGAGGGGTGGTGTTACAGACCTGGAGTTGTACCCCTTCGGTGCAGAACAAGAATACTAAGCTAAAAATACGTACGACCTGTTCTAGGATGGAACCCTTCCACTTCTCTCATCGACACCACCGCAAGAAATATTTGCGATGATGGTGTTGTAAACATAGCTAAATAAATGAGGGTTTTATATATCATCTACAAACCATAACTAGATTCCTACTAAATTTGAAAACCGTCCGTCAACGTCGTTTTACACGTGAAAAGTGTACATGTTCAACATCATAGATCAAGAAAAATTCAACTTATGTTTTATCATTCTCCTAAAGCAGCAATAACTTTCCTTGATCTATTTAAAGAAAATCGTGATGTAAACATAAAATCATTATATAAGATAATTTAAGTTGTGAGCATACGTGATTATAAATAAAATACAACTTGACTCGCAAAAAAGTCCATGACCCACACGGCCCACCCCATGCGCACGCCTATGCTCTTATGTATCGATGTCTTAAGCGATGTGACGATCAAACTGGGAAAATGATAAACGTATACGAATGATATTTTCGAGTTCTGATGAGTCCAGATCACCAGTACGGCATTCTTCAATTGTTATTAATCGATCAAGACGTTATTCGCGACGAGGTTACGCGGGTTTAAAAAAGTGTGAACACGACTGCGCTGGTGAGGGGTAAAAACGATATTATGACGGTAGGAAAATACGAGTAATATAGTTCATTTCACGTTCTCCGCTTCCAACATCGTCATATTATTTGCGAAATCCAACATTTGATTTTCCAGCTCTTGCTTCACCGGTCGTAAGAAGTCCATTTTGGTATTTTCCTGTAAATTGTCTTCAGTCCAATTTATAGTACATCATGGAATAATTACCAGAAAATTTAAATACTGCCAATTAAAGTAGATAGTACATACATTATGGTTGTCCATCACATTAGACAATTTCATTGTCGCTTTTATAAGTACCATTTTCAATGGACCGAAGTTTGTAATCATAACGAAATAAAATATAAAGTGATATGATATTCAACAAAATAAGTAAACAAACACAACATGATATATCCAAATTGAATTTTTTTGATGAAATCTCAACATACATGAAAATGATTTCATTAATAAATAAGTATTTATATCCGCAAGGTTTATATTTATAGAATGATGCCTAGTGCAATTTTCAAGATTTTTCGGCTTAAATCCATTTTGCTTTGTGTATTGCGAAACCACATTGTTGTTGAACATTTCAAACCTTTCGTAACGCAATATTCCCTTTATGTAAATAACATTAAATTAATAATATTTTTAGTTTCTACAACCTAATAAGATTACCCAGGCTACGGGTCTAACACGGAACTATAACCCGAACACAGAGGAAAAGCTAATAAATTATCGTCGCCGCCCCCCCCCCTCCCATTCCATACCACTACTACGTATAATGCCGGATTTACACAACGCGTAAATCTAATAATACGGTGCAAGGATAGACATGATTCGACCGATGTGAACGCGATTTAGTGCGACGTGTCTCGTGACGAACGGAAGTTCAGTCTGTAATCGAAAGCGCGTCAAAGGAGATTCACACATTTGTTTCGCGGCGTTATTGCACCTATACTATCAACGTATTTAGAAGTTAAAATAATGTACAACAGAATTTATAAAGATTTGAAATATTTAAAGATAATATACAATTTTTAAATGATTTGTATCAAAATCATTATTTAACGAATTTTAATAAACATAAATATTAAACAACGAGATCCCGTATCAGGTACTTCCTTCATTATGAACTTGATTATTATTTATTATTTAACAAAACAATGAAATTATTAAACGTAATTAATTTAAATTAATATTATTTTATTACAGGAGTCGAAACAAACAAGAACGTAACTCGAAGGATTATAACGCGTATCGATTGATGATTAGACGCGGCCTGGACAACGTCATTCTACGATGTCGTGCCAACAATGCATGGTCAACATGTACGCGAAGATAGAGGGCAAACGACTACGATACTTACGATATAATCAACTTAAGCTGCGTGCGGAAGAGTATATTCACTTGCGAGACGCTATTGTCAACAACGCCGAAGCCACCGAAATTGGTAACTCTGTCATTCTACCATAATCGTACATAGGCAGTCCACGTCATATGCAGGAATATATACAGGATACTCTGACATTCGTGCGCGAGTATGGACGACCTGTTTATTTATCACGTTCACATGTAATCCAAAATGGCTAGAGATTAAATCTTTGCTATTGCCTGGCCAAAATGCAATATATCGTCATGACATTACAGCACGTGTGTTCAGACAAAAGTTGAAGTCTTTAATGAGTTTCATTACTAAATTACATGTATTCGATCCCACACGTTTCTGGCTGTATTCGGTTGAGTGGCAAAAGCAAGGATTACCTCATTCATACATTGTGGTTTGGTTAATCAATAAAATCCGTCCTGAAGAAATCGATAACATAATTTCTGCGGAAATTCCAGATCCGTCTACTGACCAATTGCTGTTTGATATTGTTACAGCAAACATGATTCATGGTCCATGCGGTACTCTTAATCGTTCATCGCCTTGCATGGCAGATGGAAAATGTACTAAAAATGTCCCTAAAAATTTCACTAACTATACGATCACAAATGTCGACGGATATCCAATATATCGTCGAAGAAATCCCGATAATGGCGGACAATCATTTATTAAAAACATCAGCAACACAGACATGGACATTGACAATCGTCGGGTGGTGCCATATTCGCCTCTGCTGAGCATGACATTCAATGCTCATATTAATGTTGAGTTCTGCAGTTCTGTGAAGAGTATCAAATACATTTGCAAATATGTCTATAAAGGCAGTGATATGGCTGTGTTTAGAGTGGAAAATACCAATGTGAATGCTCTTTCAGTTAATAAAAACGATGAAATAACGCTCTACCAAATTGGTCGGTGCATCAGCTCCAATGAAGCTGCTTGGCATGTCTTTGGTTTTCCTATTCATGAACGGGATCCAGCAGTTGTTCAGTTACCTGTCCATCTTGAAAACGGTCAGCGAGTATTTTTCACGAACGAGACAGCGATTGATCGTGCTATAAATCCACCAAAAACTACACTCACTGAATTGTTTGAATTGTGTAATCGTGCGGATGATTTTGGTGCCTTTGTTTGAACATAACTCTATTCACAAGTACCACGCTATTTCACATGAGCTCAAACAAAAAATGGATGCCCCGCAAGCAAGGCTTACAAGTTGATGCATGTCTCAATTTATTCAAATCAAACACATTGGGGCGAGTATTTACAGTCAATCCAAGGCAGACTGAGTGATTTTATCTTCAACTGTTGTTGGTTAATGTTACTGGCCCATTGTCACTTCTAGATATACGTAATGTGAATGGGCAACAGTATCCAACGTATAAAGATGCATGACTTTCACTCGGATTGCTGGAAGATGACAACCAGTGGGAATGTATGCTTACTGAAGCAGCATTGAACTGTACAGCAATACAAATTCGTCTACTATTCGCTATAGTGTTGACTACATGTTTCCCAGCCCGAGCAGAGATATTGTGGGATCACAAAAATTCAATGACTGATGATATATTGCATCAACATCGTACACGGTGCAACGATCTAACGATAACATTCCGCGACGCTATGTACAATGAAGCATTGATTGCTATTGAGGATTTTTGCATTATCATTGCCAACTCACCACTCAGTCATTTCGTTATGAATTCGCCAAATCGAACTGCATCTGATTTAATGAACACCGAAATGAATTGTGAACTGCAGTACAACATTGTAGAAATAGCGGCGATTGTTACTCGCAATATCCTACTAATGAATGAAGAACAAAGAACCATTTACGACCGCATGATGCTCGCAGTTTCAGCAGGACAAGATGGGTTCTTCTTTTTGAATGCACCAGTTGGAACTGGCAAAACATTTCTTATTTCGATAATTCTCGCCGAAATACGATCAAATAATGGCATCGCATTGGCCGTTGCATCATCGGGTATTTCGGCAACTTTATTGGATGGAGGCAGAACAGCTCATTCAGTATTTAAGCTGCCACTTAATATTCAAAATAACCCTGACGTAGTGTGCAACATAAAAAAACAATCGTCCACAGTGCTGAAACAGTGTAAAATTATCATTTGAGATGAATGTACTATGGCACACAAGCATTCGCTTGAGGCGTTGAACAGGACATTGATAGATATTAATAACAACGACAAACTATTTGGCGGCACTCTGTTAGTCCTTTCAGGTGATTTCAGACAAACACTTCCCGTCATTCCACGTTCAACATACGCTGATGAGATCAACGCTTGCTTAAAATCATCGTCATTGTGGCGTAATGTTGAAAAAGTACAGCTGAAAGTAAATATGCCCGTTCAAATGCTTCAAGATCCATCCTTGAAAGTAAGTATTCCAAACATGTAACTTGAAGAAGAGAATATTTTCTTTTTAAGACTTAAAAAAAAACTCTGAAATTATTTTACAAGTTAAAAAATAAATATATATTAAAATATAATAAGTATTATGTGCTTCACATTATTAAAACAATATATTATTAATTATTTGTTTAAATATTTTTTTTAATTTCAAGAGTGCAACGGTAAGACTCCATAACGTTTTGACTTTAAAATACTAATGCTTAACAAAAAACTGTTTGAGATTTGATCGAAAAATCAATGTTTGTTCTAAATTTATTAATTATTACACCTAAGAAAATTCATTTCATCACGGCATAGTTTTTAATTTAGTATATTTAACCGTTTATATTTTAATGTCGCATTTACTCAATCGAAATTAATTATATAATTTATCTAAGTAGAAGAAGTATTTGAATTATGTGATGGTAAGGGTATATATTGTAACAAAAGTCATTGATTCCATGAAAATTTCGATCATCACATTACTATTTATATTTTTTTATCAGGATTCATTACGGCTGCAGCTTGTAGATCAACAATTTTCTTAAATAAATGTAAGTAAAACAGGTACTTTTATACATATTATCAAGTGGTTAAACATAATAAACAATACGATCTATATGATTGTATCACTAAATAATGAAAAACAATGATAATATATTGAACGATTATAAAACACTATTTCAAATAAATTCAGTTAAAAAAACTCAGTTAGTAGTGATCCGCGAATATAATAAATTTTAAGCATGTTGATATTAAAGATAAATGGAATAAAATATTTGAATGAAACAGTTTGAAAAAAGAATATATTTTCTTATATAATATATGAGATTTTATTATACAATTATTTGTGTAAAATGAAACATATAGATAGATTTATTTATATATTTCTTCTTTGTCAGCTTGAGACGGAACTCTCGATGTGGCCCCCTCGTAAATAAAATAGTCAGCTTGGTTTGGTTGAACTATAATTTTAATGTATTTTGCAAGGTATTTATTTTATAAATACGTCAGGTAACAATAAAAAAATAATGTTCAATTTAGTATTTTACAAATTTTATCTGGAGTTAAAATTATTTCCTAGTATTTCCCACGCCTGAGAGATATTACAAAACACTTACGTTAGGTACCAAGCCAAAGTCCGCGTGTTGATGATTGAGGACAAAGCACAAATCTCAAGTGGCCAGAGTAGAAGATATTAAGCGGTCCTTCGATCCTCGATGACAACGGCTTAGATTGGTACTGATGTTGGTGGTCCTTGGCGTGATTGTGGGTCTAGT
>CM032339.1:79634519-79882019 GCA_019022885.1 Schlechtendalia chinensis
AAATAATAATACTGCAAACGAAAAAAATAACAATAATAACAATGAATGCTGAAAACGAAGTTGACGGTTTCCCAGAAATTTCAGAGTTGTTGAAGTGTACCTTCATTACCGGGAACTGATGCTGCTCGAATACCCTGGATTTTGCCACAGTAGTATATAAATGTGCCATCGATTCTCAAGAATACGAGTCAAGCTCTAGCTTCTTTCGCGTGTATTTTCTACTTATTTGTGTCTGTTTATAAATTAGTGTTATTTACTCCAATTTAATATGGATCGGTGGCTAAAGTAAGTCAGGATCTTTGAGGAATCAATCAGTTTCTCCATCACCTGTACAACAAATTGCCATCGATAACGGTACAGAAGACAAGTTAAATAAATCTTCAGTTGACGCACTGCATTATAGTCCAGCATTCACAGATTCAACAAATCACTAAGTCGATTAATACGAGGTGTCTTTTTGAGAAATAGTAAGACTGCACTCTTAAATTTTCGCTACAATTCTTTTACATTATCTGTTTCGTTCTCTTCATGCCTCATGTCTTCTATTGCCTTACTAATTTCTACTTTATTATATTTAACTCGGTTTCCTATATACATTCATATCGACATTTTTCAAAATTGTTAAAAAGGAGGACCCTTTGTAAACTGATTGAATATGGGTCTGTGCAGATCTCTACAGGTCTACCGAATCCAGTTTTAAAAAGCAAAAACGTCATCGTCAGCTATAATTGATAAAAGTAACACATAATACCAGATAGAGGGATTACATATTTGGTTATGTACTTACAACATCATTACTTTAGAATGCGAAATGAAAAGTAGTGATATCATTAGTTAAAAAACAAGTTTAAAAAAAGTCATTAGCTGAATAATTGAAAAAAGTAAAAAATAAAAATAAAAAATATCGTCAACTATAACTGAAAAATTAAAAAACAAAAAAATTAATGTGTTAGGTGGTGGGTATGAGAGAGGCGGAGATTTTTTCAAATACAGAGGAAATCACCAAAATAAAAAATGTCATCGTCAAATTTAATTAAAAAATTTAAAAAATTAAAAAATATATAATGAATATGGACTAGATTAGGGTTACCCAAACTTTTTGGCTTGCGGACTCCTATCACGGAATAATATATACTGCGGACCTCTCTTACTCAAGTATGTAGATTTAGATACATGAAACTAAATTTGTAGTTTGTGGTAAATAAAAGTTTAGTAAATTAGCTAAGCTTTGCCTTATTATTAGTGGTGGAGGGGAATATCACTATAAAAACAAACATTAGATTTGCAAACTCAACTTTATTTACAGCACAAAAATCAAATTGAACAGAACGAAATCGATAAGTAGGTACAACTATTGATGGTAATCGAATAGAATATATTCAAAAGTAATGACTTGAGCATAGAGTCAGCTTGATTAATGGAAGAATGAGGTTGTTTTAATTGGTACAATTTCGAAATATCTGGTTAAATTTTTGGAAGCCGGAATCAAATATAGGGTTCAGCATTTAAACAGCTTTATTTAGTTTTGGTGGCTGTATAGATAGAAAATCCAGATTCGTATGAGTAAGTTGAGGCAAAAGGAAGAAGAACCCGTTTCGCTTTTTCAACGAGTGTTTGGATATTTTGTTTTCATGGCGGAGACAAAAATGGGAATATGTATCGCACTCGAAAGTAGATTTTAATGTGGAATCTGAAGTTATGTCTATCAAACATTCGTATTCACTTGACGATAGACTAGTTGGCCTTTTCGAAACTGAAAACGGTTTGACCAACCATCTATGTTCTTGCAGCACTGTATCTCGAGCTGTAGGGAAGTCGTGCTCAAGGGACTTTTCTAAACTGCGAAGATGTTCGCATATTTCATCAGTCAAAGTGCTTTTTTCAAGATCTAGATTGCTTTTTTGTAAAAAATCATTTACCACAAAAAACACTCCACCTCTTTCTTCTGAACAGATTCAACCCAAAACTGGATTTTTCTTTTAAATGCGCAAACTTTGTCATTTGCTTCAAAAGTTGTGATATTCACCCCTTGCAAAGAAAGGCTCATCTCATTCAATTACATGAAAATATATGATAAATACAAAAGTAAACACTGTCATCTCTCATCATTAAAAACGTTGGTCAATTTGATATTGTGGTCCATCAACAGAGATAATACTTCCGAACGCAACTCATTTAATCGTGAATGTGGAGAAATTGGATAGATATTATACACAGAACTCACTAAAACCCAACCCAACAAAAACGCAAGTAAGTGAATTTCACCTCAACAATAAGCAAGCAAGAAAGGAACTTAAAATACAGTGGCGGGGCACCGATCTTGAGCATACACAAACACCCACGTACCTAGGAATCACCCTAGATAGGACATTAACTTTTAAAAGTAACTGTGAAAAAATCAAAATGAACGTCGCAACACGAAACAACCTAATAACGAAACTAACTGGAACAACATGGGGAGCTAACCCCTAGCTACTACGAACCACAGCACTTGCCCTATGCTATTCAGCTGGAGAGTATGCTTGCCCAGTGTGGAGCAGATCGTGTCATGCGAAAAAGGTGGATGTAGCTCTAAACGAAACATGCCGCTTGATAACTGGATGTTTAAAACCCACACCTATACCACTCGTACAAATTTTAGCTGGCATAGCACCCGGGAGATCAGAAGAAGTGTGGCCAGTGATGGACAAAAAACAGTCGAGACGAATGATGAAAGACACCAATTTTATGGCTACCAACCGGCCCCAAGCAGATTGAAATCAAGGAAAAACTTTTTGAAATCAACCACTGAGATAACAACATCACTTGAACACGAACGACATATAAAATGGATAGCATCAAACCAAACCAATAATTTTAAAATAAAACCAGTGGAAAAACTTCCACCTGGATACCGTTGTGAATAGAACACATGGAAAACACTCAATAGATTGAGAGTGGGTGTTGCCCGAACGAAGAAAAATCTATGTAAGTGGGGATACAATACAGAAACCGTAGATTGCGAATGTGGAAGTGAACAAACGGAACAACATATACTCGTATGTCCCCTGAACTCGGTGTCATGCACACCTGAAGATCTGGCGGAAGCAACTGATGCGGCTATACAAGTAGCCAACCAATGGAGTAGAAAAGGAATATGATAAACAAAGCATCTATACCATAGCTCGGACACGATAAGAAGAAGATTCAATTTCATGAAAATATCTGATAAATACAAAAGTAAACACTGTCATCTCTCATCATTAAAAACGTTGGCCAATTTGATATTGTGGTCCATCAACAGAGATAAGACTTCCGAACGCAACTCATTTAATCGTGAATGTGCATTCCCACAAGATAGCCACCTCACTTCTGTGTGGAGAAGCAGGGAATTCTGAAGGATTCCCATATCATCACATAGTAATGCAAAAATTCTTGATTCTAACGGCCACACCTATATATAATGACTATTTTGAACAGCATCATCCAAAACTTTCTTAAAAGATTCAGGCATTTGTTTCATCGCAAAAGCATGTCTTTGGAGAACACAATGACTGCTACTGCAATTTTTAGATTTTTCATTTATCTTCGTAATCACTTCAACCGTTGGGCCAGTCATTGCTTTTACACCATCTGGCACACGTCAATGCAGTTACTCCAAGGAATTTTGTTCATCGTAAAAAAATCATCCAACAAATAAAATATTACTGCCACCGTTGTATTGGCAGGAAGTGGTTTGCACAGAAGAAGATCCTACTCGAAACATTCGGAGTACTCAAAACAGACAAAAGTCATTGAAATTGCCAACCCCGCGACGACAGTAGATTCGTCGATTTAGAGAGAAAACGACACGTGTTTGATGCAAGAAACCGGCGAGTCCTTCACGTCATTTGATAAATCAAATATTCTCCTTTTCACAGTGTTGTTTGACAATGGCACCGATGTCACAAGTTTAACTGCTTTTAGTTAAAAAAATCACTATCACACGGTTTGATGAGGGCTTCGGCGATGGAATGAGTTTTACCTGCCTGTACCACTCGAAAAAGACGCTTTTAAAGAATGTTCATTTATAGTTTTTGGGTGAGCTTTGATTAAGATTTGAGGAGCAGCCAGTTTAGTGTATTTCCTCTTGAAATAATCAGCCTGTTTTTCTCAGAGTTCTGGGTGTGTACTCTCAAAATTACGACTCAGTTTATCAGGAAATATTGAACTTTTTAGAAGAACTCTCGTGCAAATCACACACTGGGCATTACCCTCGTCAGTCTATACGAATCCTAAATCTATGTAATTGTCGTAATACTTACGCTACTTAGTTACTCAACTTCCACTAGCTGTTTGATCTGCAGCTATTTGGAGATTTATTGAATCTGTGAATGCTAGACCATGATGCATTAGGTCAACTAAAGATTTATTTAGCTTGTCTTCTATAACGTTCTCGACGGAAATTTGTTGTACAGGTGATGGAGAAACTGATTGATTCCTCAAAGATCCCGACTTACTTTAGCCACCGATCCATATTGAATTGGAGTGAATAACACTAATTAATAAACAGACACAAATAGGTAGAAAATACACGCGAAAGAAGCTAGAGCTTGCCTCATATTCTTGAGAATCGATGGCACATTTATATACTACTGTGGAAAAATCCAGGGTATTCGAGCAGCATCAGTTCCAGGTAATGAACGTACACTTCAACAACTCTGAAATTTCTGGGAAACCGTCAACTTTGTTATCAGCATTCATTGTTATTATTGTTATTTCTTTCGTTTGCAGTATTATTATTTGAGTTTTTAAATTTATTTATTCACTCTGCGTTTATTTTTGTAATAATGTAAAGTGAATTTCAGAGTTTTTAAATTTATTTACTCACTCTACGTTTATTTTTGCAATAAATTTTCTCGAAATTTGCCGCGGACCACCTTGTCAATTTCGACAGACCCCCACGGGGTCCGCGAACCATAGTTTGAGAAGCCTTGGGTTTGATAGTGGTCGCAGAGAAAGGTGGAGAATTTTCTAAATGCGGAAGGAAATGCAGAGAAAATTACAAATGCAGAGGAAATCACAAATGTGAAAGAAAATGCGGAGGAATTTCAATTCGAAGTTTTTTGTATACTCTTTTTCATATTACTTTTGTAATAATAAAATACCCAGTACTGATTTATAGTAATATTCGTCTGATTTAAGATGACCAATATACACCAATTTTTAGGTATTTTGATCATTTTGAAAAATTATGCATGAAATATGAAAAAAAATTTGAATATTGTAAAATCGTGAATTCAAAAATGCACGACTAGTAATAAAATAATAAAATCATAACGTATGATATTCAATGTTCGTTATGTGTTTGTATAGGTTTGTGTACACAAAATATACAAATTCGAACAATTGCATTACCGAAAAAAAAGAACATACGTGTATGAGATTTTTACATACAATAAATCAAATTATAAGCTTCTTGATGATACCATCGCAATAATTTCTTTATAATGTTAACAACGGATTGTAAAAATTCTTATTGTTATCCATTTTAGATGAAAAGATATTTATGAAGGTAACGATAGCAACAAATTGCATAATTCTCGGAAGAATCAGTGGTCAATGACATGATTTTATTTTGTCTTAGAGATGAGCTTTAAATTTACAAAACCAATCTCACCATAATATCAGCGAAATTGTAAACTTCAAATTAAAATAGCTAGTCAGTGATGCTGTGATGATTTCGAATTATATGAATTATTTGTTTGAATTTTGTGGAAAAGAAGTATTATTTAAAACTGTGTGTTGAACATATCATCTTTAATTTAAACAAAATTATAAGAAAAATATATCTCCAATCAATTTTTAGCAAAACTTAGATCATTTTTTATAGTATTCATAATTAAAATCATTATCTTATTGTTGACTGATATTTTTGAAAATTTTAGTGACCTATGTTTAAACACATACAGTCTAGTCCCGGTGTAACAGGATAATCTTACCTCCCGTATAATCTTACCGGGGGGGTAAGATTTTCCTAGGATAATTGTACCCCCGGTATGATTTTCCTAGGATTATCTTACCCCCCTAGGGGGGTAAGATTTTCCTAGTATAATTGTACCCCCGGTATGATTTTCCTAGGAAAATCTTACCCCCGGTAACATTTTCCTAGGATTATCTTACTCCCACAGAGGGGTAAAATTTTCCTAAGATAACTAACTTACTTAAGATTACTATTCCTTTGCTAAATTTTACTAGGTTAATTTTAAAACCAGTTTATCAAGTTTTTTATTGATTTGTATAGTTGTATATTTATTATACACGTTCCTTTCTGCTCTTAAATCTTACTCACCTAATATTTTAAGTTGCATTCTTATAATTTACGTTCAGTGATGTTTTCATCAATATTTTTGATGGTATACTAACTCGTTGAAAAACAGAGTCTTTAAACTGCTTTCATCGTTTTTTTTTTTTTTTATTATAGGAAAAAAGCACGGCAAAGTTGTTACAATATCAGTTATCATTAATAAATAATAATATTATTAAATAATGCAAATAAAAAACCAAACCGTTTCTACTATATATAATATTCATTAAATTCACAAAGTACACAAATAAAAATGTATTCGAAGTTTTTTGATATTCTGGAATTTTTTTCCAAAACAAAGGATTTTATAAAGTGAGATTAAAAAAGATGGAGAAATTAAAAATTTTAATCTAACTACGAAATTATTTTTACGGTGGTGTAAATAAAAAATATATTTTCCAAATTTTTATTTTTATTTTTTTTTTAGTGAATCAAAAAGCAAGAGTTTAATCCTATAATTTATACAATTATTTTGAAGATTTTAATACCATATATAAAATTTTTATAATAGTATAATTTTTTTGCTCAAGGATGTACAAATTATATCGATGATTTCTAAACATAATTTTGAGTATATATATTATATACATAGTATTCTCTATGGAAACACTACTGCTTACCTTTTACAGTTCACACATAATTGCATAACATCTATTTTTTTAACAATTGTTACCTATCACGATAATTTATACAGTAATTCAGAAAAATAAACAAAAAATAGTTATAAACAGAACTTCTATTATATGTTTATTAATAATATTAAAAACCAAATTAAATGCCTCATGTCTTTGGGCGCAAATAAAAAAAAAATAATAATAATAATAAAATAAAAACTAATAAAATAATATTTTATTTTATAACCTCCCCCTCCCACCGGTAATAATGTACGGAAGGTATAAATTTCCAGTGACACCTGGTGTGAAAATATTCTTAGACTTTATTTTTACTACAAGGTGTATGATAATCCTAAAAAAACATTACCGTTTAGGTAATATATTATGTATAATACACTAGGATAATCTTACCTCCCGTAAATGTATTAAACAAGGGGGTAAGATTATCCTAGGACTATTTTACCGGGGGAGGTAAAATTATCCTAGGATAATCTTACCCCCCCGGTAAAATAATCCTAAGATACATCCGATAAATGTATTAAACAGTGGGGTGATGTTATATTAATATAATGTTAAACATAATTTATAATAAACAATTTTGGATTTATAGTGAAACACAAATTTTCCCTGTGAACAAATTTTTTATTAAAATTCATAGCATATTTTCAATTTGAAAATTTCATAAGAGTTTTAGAAAAAAAAAGAAATTATTCAAATGTCACTAACTTGTTCTACCTAGCATAATTATATTATATATATAATTTGTATTTAAAACACATAACTAAATAAATTTTAATTCGCAGATATTTTAAGTAATAATAGGAAATTAATATCATTATAATATAAATATTGTTTGCTTTTTAAGTTAAATTAATTACTTAATGTTTTAATTTGTATGTAATATAACAAAACGCTTCAAGAAAAATGAAAATATATAAAAATAAAATGTAACTTATATAGTTAAACATTAATTTGAACAAAAGTAATGCGTTAAGTAACTTAATTTTAACTTTAAACTCATTAATGCCCAGCTTTGACAATAATCACACCTAAATAGTTTATATTTTAAAAAGTTTTTAAATTAACTATTGATAAATTAGGTACATTTTTAATAAATTAACTGTAGTAAATTTGAGAATTCACTCCAATATATATATTTTTAAATTCATTAAAAAATCAATTGTATATGTACACAGATACACACAAAACAACTTAAAATATTATATAATAGGTAAATTTAAATGATACAAGCAAATAGATTTAAATTTTGTCAAAATATAATTATTTTGTTTTATTATAACATCTCAACCAAAAAATAATCATGAAAAGTCTTATTGGAGTTAAATTATTTTATGAAAAGTTTGTCCGACTAAGGGGAAAAAATAATCATAAGAAAATATTATTGGAGGTAAAATTTACCTAGGAAAATCTTACCGGGGGTATAATTATACTAGGAAAATCATACCGGGGGTACAATTATACTAGGAAAATCTTACCCCCCTAGGGGGGTAAGATAATCCTAGGAAAATCATACCGGGGGTACAATTATCCTAGGAAAATCTTACCCCCCCCGGTAAGATTATCCGGGGGTATGATTTTACTGGAACACCGGCATATTATAATACGGCACCCGGGTTTAGTTTTGATTGTATGCTTAAATATACAAAGTTGAAATTGGAACTCCTTACAGATTATGATATGGTGCTTATACTGGAAAAAAGTAATATTATTCAATTTATTATAGAATTTAAATCTAATTAATTAATTTACTGGCATTCGAGGTGGCTTAACACAAGTTAGTTTGCGGTACGCGAAAGCGAATAACACAAAAATGATCGATTACGACAACACCAAGCCAAATTATTATTTAATATACCAAGACTGTAAGTATATGAAATAAATATTTTTTCTCTTATAAGTATTTTAATTCAACTAATTTTATAGGTATTAACTATTATGGATGGGCAATGTCCCAACATATGCCTACGGCGGTTTTAAGTGGGTCGAACTGACGCTCGACGGTTATAACAAATTAATAGAAACGTGAGACGTAGGAAAGGTGTATGAGGTTGATATTTTTTATCCACAACATCTTCATGACAAAGATAACGATTTACTGTTCCTCCCGTATAACGGGCTATCACCTGGATGAGAATTACAAAACTTATGGCAACATTCAAGAAGAAGGAACGATGTGTCATACACTATTGAAGTTTAAAACAAGCTATTGCTAATGGACTGATTGTTGAAAAAGTAAATATTATTTTAAATAATGTTATGACACTATTAATAATTTTATTATATTTTATAGGTGCATAGAGTACTAGAATTTAGAGACAGTCACCATGGCTTGCCAAATATATTTCACTCAACACCGAAATGAGGAAAAATGCAAAAAATTATTTTGAAAAAGTTTTATTCAAGTTAATAAACAATGCAATATTTGGTATGTTATTATTAATAATTTAATACAATTAATATTATTATTTTACATAGTATATTATTTTTTAGGAAAATGATGGAAAATATACAAAAACGCATAAAAATAGAATTAGTTTCTTCAGATGTCAGGTTGCAGAAACTGATCAATAAACCAACATTCAAATATGCAACGTCATACAATGAAAAATTATCCGTTGTAGCAATGGATAATAAGACCATTAAATTTGATAAACTACTTTACATTGGCTTTGCGGTGTTAGACGGTTCAAAAACGATGATGCTTGACTATCATTATAATGTCATGAAAAAACATTACAAAGATAACATTCATTTAATGTACACCGATACAGGTATTTTTATTATTTTATTATTATAACTACTACTACTTATTAGATATATAATGTGATACAACATTTCGTTATTTTAGACTCTCTGGTTTATCATATACAAACAGAAGACTTTTATAAGGATCTAGAAGAAAATTCGAGCTTGCTGAGTCGCATGGACACCTCAAATCTCTCCCGTGATCATCCGTGTTATATTCTGGATCGTAAAAAGATACCGGGACTTTTTTCAGACGAGACGGATGGAAAGATAATGTCAGAGTTCATCGCGTTAAAAGCAAAATTGTATACATATAATTTTGAAGGAAAAGAACAGATCAAGGCTAAAGGCATCAGAGGCCATGCAATTAAAAACCATATGACCTTGGAAAATCACAAGAAGTGTTTATTTGATGACCAGGAATATGACAAATATACAAATAATGTCTCCATCAGATCATTCATACACCAAATCATGACCATCGAAACAAAAAAATTAACGTATAACAGTCATGACTATAAACGTTATGTTCTAGGAGATCAAATATACACTTTAGCTCATGGACACTAAAATAAAGTGAGTTAATTAAACATATATATTAAAACTATTTAACTAATTTTTATTTTATGTTACAGCAAATTGTAGACCGAAATAAAGCCCGATGAACTTGATGATTAAATAATTTTATAATCAATAAAATCTTATAAGAAAAAAAAATATATATATACATTAAGTTATCTGTAAATACTGTAAATAGGTCACAATTACAGATATAAGTATAAATAACTCATTCTCAATATCTTAAATTTAGAATTTATTATAATAAATATATAAATTATATATAATTAATTTAATTTATCATTATCTATAACTTTTAGCACTTTACTCAATAATTCTGGCTAATATTTTCGAACATGCAACCAGAAATTATTATGTTTATGATTATTATTATGATTATTATTATGATTATTATTATTTTTATTATTATTATGATTACAATTAGGCGTAGGTACCTAATTGTATCGAACTCAATTATATCTCTTCACCGGTGTAGTAAAAATAAGATAGGCTATATGAAAAAAAAAATACAATTTTAAATTTATTCAACAATTGCATTAATGCACACGTGTTACTTACGTTATGTTTCCAGGCTGAAACCATCAAGAGAACCACCGCGGACCCCCGACATAAGTGACGTGGACCACAGTTCAAGAACCACTGGTTTAAACTTTGTATTGTATGTTAAATTTTGTTAATAATGTTTATTAATTCAAATTAATATACGAATTTAACCTTATTCAGTTGATACAGAATTTTTATTATAAATAAAAAGCCTGTTGAACGAGGTATACATAAATTAGAAAAATTAAGAATACTTGACACATATCAAATTTGATCGTTGAAATAAACCTTGGCATAAATCATTTTACTTGGAATCAAAATAATTATAACAAAGCTTGAAAATGCCTATGTGTTTTAAAAATAATATAACTATCTAGGGTTAGTCACCATTTGTTAAGTGTGTTTATCAATACAGTTTTAAATTAATTGATAACTTCGATTTAGAAGAGAACAATCTCTTGATATTATTTTATTCAAGAATTTTACACTTTATATTTAGACACAAAATGTGTATGTATAAATATAAAATGTGTAATAGTGTATAATATAGTACATATAATAATATGTTGATAGCGTCAAGTGGTGGTGCTAGCGTGAAGTTAGCACCGCAAATAGAAAAACATTTTTAATCTGCAAACTAGATGATTTGAAAATTCTAAAAATGACTTAGCAAATATTAGCAAATTATTTGTGAAATTTCTGTGAAGGTTTGACGTTGATAGTGTAAAGTGGTGGTGCCAACTTCACGCACGTTCGACAGGCGATGCAAAAAGTCCATGCCGATCACCCTTACAAAATTAAGATAGTGCAATCTCTTAATCTATGTGATTATCAAAAATGAATCCAATTTTGTGAAAATATGCTGAGGAAGTTTAAAGAAAATGACGACCAAGTTAACAACTTGTGGATAAGCGACGAGGCGCACTTTTACCTCTGGTTTTCTAAATAAACAACACTTCAAATATTGGTCAGATGCCAACCCTCGTTTACTTCATGAAACAGCTATTCACTTTTAAAAAATTACAGTATGGTGCGCAATTTCAGTTTTTGAACATTGAAAATCATCATGTTTCATTGTCTGACCCTGTATATGTAAATTTAAATATAAAAACGTTTTGTTTTCATTAAAATTGTATATTACTAAATACAAGAACAACATATTTATTACAAATGATTTACGATGATGATAATAATTTTTTAAATTTAATATCAATGAAAATACTAATAGTTTTAACTTATAACATTAAGTAATTAAAATGTTATAGAATATTTATAATTCGCATTTAATATTTTGTCGAAATAAATTTATGTATATAAGCATTATAATCTATTTCTTGAAATGAAATATAATAATTAATTGTATAAACAAATTGATATGAATTAATTATTTCCCGTACGATTACTTAAACAGTATATTATTTGTATTGCTTATGTTTAGAAACTGATAAGAAATGTCATTGTTAGAATAATTATGGTATTTTATAAACTAAACGATTCACTAAAAAACCAATAACTAAAATCACGTTTACTATAGATTTTTACTTTAAAGTTAATCACCTTTTGAATTGATTTATAACTATATTTAAAAATGTCCTCCTTAGTCAATTGTCTGTTGCTTTAAGTCGTACGATGCAAATTGTCTTTGTATACTCGTTTTGTAACGAGGAGAATAGAGAACCATGACTGCATAATAATCATTAGTTAGTTTCACCGCCATACCAATCTCCTTTGTGTCCTTCCACACGATTTGTTTGGATGCAACTGAAATCATAAATTCTTGTATTCCAACATTGTATGAACTTTATTTTACTTAAAATTTGAAACCATTTTTAATACTAAAAGATAATTGTTCGGAAAAGTAACATGAATATAATTGCTTAATTATAAATTTTCAGTGAACGTCTTTCGAGATAATTTTACGGTCAATAATTTTTACAAAGATATTACATAATTTAAATAAAAAGATAAAATTATGAAAGTAGTATGTTTGCTTCAATTAAATTACTTATCATAATATAATATACGATAGTCAAAGTTAATTTACTATGTCTTTTAATACACATAAATATGTATTATTAGTTATGTATTGATATTAGTATATATTATCTAAATAGAAAATTTTTACCTTATTTGATAAAATCGTGTTTCGTTATATATCAATATTTACTTATGTATATATATATATATATATATATATATGTTTTTTTTAAATGTTAAAATATATAAGCAGTGTGTAATTATTTAGTCATAATTCAAAAATGCGCATAGATTAAAATTACAAATTCAAGTACCGACTTAAGGTTTAAACAATACTCAAATACATATGATAAATTTACTTATATATTTTACATAATAAAAAATTATTATGAACATCATGTGATGAGTGGTAAAATTACTTTTCTTTGGATAATTTGGATCAGCAGGATGAGTGTAAGAAAATCTCTCGAAGTACCACTCTGAAAATATAAAATCAGCTTCCGCATCATCCAATTTGGTATTATTATTATATGCCTCCATATAATAGTTTACTCCATATTTCTCAGGTATTTGATTTATATTTTCGAAAATTTCATTATTTAATATTTTATGGGCCATATTATCCATCTAGAAAATAAAAAGAACGAGCAAATGATATGTGTAGTGTTGATGTGAATTGGTATAAAAATATGACTTGACATCTTTAGATGTTTATTGTTTATATTAAAAAGAAATAAAATTACTCACTAAATAATTTCGTAACACTGGTTGTACCCTGATTATCTTTCGAGACATGTTATGCAAATCGAATAAATGATCTAAAAACTTTTCTTTATCTATAATAACATAACATAAATATGTACATATAAGTAAATAAATATTTTTTTTAAGTAGCCCATGCTATGTTTTTCTTAAAAAAACATTAAAACTTATGTATAAATTCGCTACTTTAGTTTTGTTATGCGTTATTATAAAACAACTCACTCTCTTCATTGAATATGTTATCAGACAATGACATTTCTGTCAATGATATAATAAATAACAAATAATATATAATTGCTTTCATGAGGTAGCTGAAAATATAAAAAGTATTTCGGCTAATGAATTAATCCTTTACGACGATCAAATACATTTACCAGTGGAGAACAGGTTACACTTTTTTAGAACGTCGGTAGAGCCCAAGTAACAAAATTATAATAATACATGGAGTTTCGACTAGGTAATGTACTCAACTCATACTATAACACTTAAACAAATATCGTACACGTAAGAACTTTTCGTTGGATATCTATCGTAATTGGTTTGTATAGTTAATAAGTACACACACACATATGAACATTGTTCGCTAACTAAATAAAATATAACTTCTCGAACAAATTAGGCTACACAATATATTGTTTTAATGTGTTATTTATTATTGTGATCAATATATGATCTAAAACCTTTTTTATCCATAATAACATAATATCAATATTAATTAAAAATATGTAAATATAAGTGAATAAAAAGTTTTTTTAAATAGCCCACCTGAAATGTTTATAGTTTCTTAAAAAAACATTAAAACTTATGTGTCAATTCGCTACATCAGTTTTGTTGCATTATTACAAAACGACTCACTCTCTTCACTGAATATGTCATCATCATATTATGATATTTTTGTCAAAGATATAATAAATAACAAATAATATCCAATGACTTTCATATAGTAGCTGAAAATATAAAAATTATTTCTGCTATTCAGTTAACCATTTACGACGATCAAATCCATTTACCAGTGGAAAACAGGTTACACTTCTTTAAGAACGTCGGTAGAGTCCAAGTAACAAAATTATTATAATACAGGAAGTTTCGAATAGCTAATATATTCTACTTTTATTGTAACACCTAAACAAATATCATACACGTAATTACACCACATTGGATTTCAACGTAGTTCTTTTCTATACTTTGTAGGTAGCGTAATTGTATAGTTTATGAGATCATTCAATTGTTTTTTACCTAAAATAATATTATTCACATCCATTTCTACCCAATATAAAGTTTGACGTCAGGCAATACATAGATATCGTTTACGACATGTAGTGGGCTTTGAAAATGGCATATTAGATATAATATTTTATACGCACTGCCTATGATTCAAAAATATTTGCAATTAAGTAAATAATTTTGGTACTGATTTTCATTATATTAAATATTTAATGATTTTTTTAACTATTAAATTTTGATATTAAATTACCAAGAAAATGTATAATACTACTACTTGAATTTGTTAAAAGAAAAAAAAACAATCAATGTTACCGAATATTTTTTTATTTCCATCCATTGTGATAACATAGCTAATTTAAAGAATTATACTTTTTGATAATTTCCTATTGCTTTCAGAATGCCTATTGTCTATTGGTTATATCAATTATATTGAATTTTGTACATTCAATTTTTATTGAATTCAAAGGTTGGAAAATTGAATAAACTAATAACTTATAAGAGACAGAAAATATTTAGCTAAATAATCTACTCTAAATAATATACACACATATTACTATTATAATCATTATTAGTGAAAATATTTTATGTATTGGTGCATGCATGTAGAATACCATACAAAATTATTTTGTACATTATTTCTAAATAAAAATATACTGATGCTTGCTCCTTTCGGATACCGATTAAACTTACGAGTAAATTAAAAACACTTAGTCAATACAAATATCAAATAATATTCTCACGGACTATCTAAATAAATACGAAATAATAAGCAACCAGCATAAACGAGAGATATTAATTATCAGGGTAGCAAAAATTATAAACTGTATAGAGAGACATAACACATGATACTTAACATGTTAAGGACCACCGGTGCGGTTTCGCATCGTTATGTTCACGATTTTTTTTCAGGCATTCAGTAGTAAAAATATTTCGAAGATGTATTTTTTCCAGTTTTTACTATACTTAAACAGCACAAAAAAATTTTATTTCAATGGTTTTAAGGTCACAGGGATCCTTGGAAAAATTAGTTGTACATGGTTGTTTTAGTAGTTTTAAGGAGCTCTCACACAACGGTTGTTATAAAGTAGTAAACGATTTCAAAAAATTAGTTTTTTCGTATATTCTCTAAGTTGGGATAGTAAACGACCACAAACTACCAATAATAATAAGTAAATAATTTGTTTGAACCTGTAAATCGTGCATATAAATGATGCGAAAGCGCACAGTTGGCTGGAAGCGTGATCAATGGAGCTCAATCGTTCACAGCCGGCGTGCCTGAAAAATTTCAAGTTTCGACATGCCTATTGCTGTCATATCATGTCCCCCTAATTTCATTCATCTCGTTTGTTCTTGAATAACCTCTTTAGTTTCTATTTCACTATTGAGGAGTGCAGTTCGCAACATTTTCTGACGTTTTTCGAGATTTTTCTTTTTTGTAATGGCTGTATTTGATCCAAAAACCCACAACACTTGGAATTTAGACGAAATCCGTACAACTCTGGAGAAGGAAGATAATGAATCATTCGATGATCTTTTTGATCACCCAATTGAAGGAACTTACATATCTCCTGTTGTTACAGGAATGTAATTAACAGGTGTGTGTCAACAGCTGTTGACGTAATGGCAGACGACGAAGATATTGACGAAAATACCATCAAGGAAGACCATGAAGATGACAATTAGGACATATAGAAATTCACAGCGTTCGTAAATCCACTGTTGAAAAAAGAGGCAGTTTTCAACATGCTAGTCCAATTGCAGGTCCTAATAGTAAAAAAATAAAGAAAGTGCATCCTAAAGACGAAACTCTTCAGACATATGGCATTCTAGCTGAACGCTGTCGCACTAAGCCTTTAATCAAAAATCCATTTTTAGGACGCGCTTAAAACTAACGTGATTGACGCAAACAAGCAGCCTGACTACAAGTGGCATAAGACCACAAGAATTAATATTAAACTGGTTTATAACCTATACATTTTGAAAATTTTAGCAAAATAGTAAGTAATAGGCAATAAGTATAGGCAAATAAATACCTATTTAATTTCAATCATTCTATGAATATTTATAAACATAAATTAAAAACTGAAAACATCTAGGCTGATTATTTAATAAATAAAAGAACAATTAACCAACCCAAATATTAAAAAATGACACCCAGTCAATTGCTAACATAATCTGTTGACTGTACATATTCAAATTAATACGATATTGTGAAAGATTTACAATTTTTACCAGTTATTAGTTCCAACATTATACTTACATAAATTTTATATTAATATTATTATGACATTTTTTTTTGCTGAAATGTACATTTTAATAATTTAAATAATTTCAGGTTTTTGAATATAATAATAATATTACATAACCATATATAGCACTTTTATGTGAAATTTATAAATCATAAAATAGTAGGTATATGACAACATAATAAGCATAGTTTTATTTTTTGCTGCTAAATTTTTGTAAAACACAAATTTAGATAGAATTGTAATTCTAATAACCAATTCTATTAAAATTCAATATACATACGATTTACCAATTTTAATATTATGCAATTCGCTGTATATAAGTAAAGTAAACTATAAATATAATCATAGGATTACTCAGTGAAATAGTACTAATTTTGTCTACAAAAATAAAAATTAAATTTTAAAAATTAAATAAGCCTACAGTAACTCCTGCCTGTCGTAAAAGGTGATTAAAAGAAGGTAGCGAAAGGAAGCAGTAACCATTACTACGGACCATTAGCGATCTCTGTATCAAATCTAATGGCAACGGAAATATTTCAGATAAAGCAGCTTGAACATCTTTCAAGAACTCACTTATCGGTCACGATGCAGAAAACCAGAGAAATCTACTGCATTATATTTCCTGAGAATAATATTTTGATGAATAAAGTAGAGTTAAAAATTTCCGGAGGTAAAATAATCTCCCAATCGGATCTTCGGGTGGGCACCAACTCTATTTCATGAAATAAAAGAGGAGAATAACAACATGGGATATGCGATCCTTAGAGATCTGTGGAAAATCTCAAGTTAGAAATGGAGCACTGGAGGTCGGTGCCTTTACTTCAAAGTTGAATTCACCGACAAATTAAACAAGTTAATACGTTAATGTAAAAAACTGAAGTCGTCCTATGAAAAACCGATTTCGTCGCGAGTAGTGGCTCGTAGCTGGAGTGTGTACATGCATGGTGTGGAGAGACCATACACACTAACGATCATTGAAGATCATCAAAGGGTCTATGATGTAATTATTTGTGTTTTTGTGACAGTTTTCTGCTATATCAGACATATATTCTATAAGAGGTCCATGCCGCCAGCAACCCCTATTTGAGATAAAGGGCCAGAATGGTGCCAATCGTTAGTGCTTCGTTAGTGCTTCGTTAGTGCACACAAAATTTTCGTTAGAGCTTCATTATTTTTAGACTTATTCCACAATCAAGCTGGGGGTGCCAGCACCCCCCCATTTGAGTTAAAGGGCCAGAATGATGCCAATCGGTAGTGCTTCGTTAGTGGTTCATTTTTTTTTGGACTTGTCTCAAAATGTAGCTGGAGGTGCCAAAGAAAAAAAAATATGGCAGATAATTTACTTCTATTAACAGCTAGCAGACGTCCGGGGTCGTAAGAACGAAAATCATTGTGCTCATGTTGAAATAATTAACTTGGATGCAATGTATATAATGTTCATTGACCTCACTCTCTATAATACAGATACTACTATTTAGTAGTGTAGTAGTTAATGAGTGGTCTGGGTTTATAAATGTTTTTGATTTTATTAGAAATGATTCAAAATCGTTGACTGAATCTATACGTGATGGTATAGGCCATTTAAAAAATTTAAAAACTTTAGAATTTGCCTTTTGGTGAGGCCAATTAAACACTTTTTGGCGATTGTTGCACCGCCGCCGTGACGGCCGATTAGGTGAAGCCGTACGCGGCAATCATGCGTTTAATTTGATTATAATTACGTAAAAGAACAACACCCGTATTTATACGGACTCGTTTTCGCGAACGTTCTAATCGGTTCTTCGTTGAGCTGTCGTCGTCGAGTGGAGACGTATCTCCGACCCTCTGCCGCCGTCCGTTTTTCTGAGCGCATGCTGTCGTCGTAGCCACGCGACATATATTGTTACCTTTTGATACATTTATTTGTTATAGTTTTTTATCGTGTGCGCTAATTGCCATTAATATATTGTAAAGGATTATTTTGTTGTTGTCGTAGAACCACCGTCGCGTCGCGTATGTTTGTTTTTGAGTTGTGCGAAAAGTGTCAACGTCATCGCGTAATATTTTTCGAATAATTAAGTATTTATTGTTCAAATCTTATTAGCTCTAATAGCTAATCCTTTTTCATTTCGGCTCTAATAGCTGATAATAGTTGTATTGTGTTTTATTATATTAAATTTAATTTGTTAAATATATTTAGTTTAGGTTGCGGCAAGCTATCTGCACTTTTTATTATTACCGTGAGTAATTTACATTTATTTTGTTGTTTAATAACACGCAACATTTGTTAAGTTGTGTCCGGGCGCGCGTTATATTGTTTTACGTTCCCGGCCCGATTACCTTTTTAGTATACATATTTAGTTATATATTCATATGTACCGATAATTTATTTAACATACTCTAAAATAAATCATTTGATGTAGAATTGTGCTCAAGAAAAATAAATATAACCTATGATCATATAAATAAAAAAATCAATTGGTCTGAATTTTTAAAATTATTTAATCAAGCGGTTACTCTTACAAAACTTCCAAAAGCTACAAGAAATGAATCTAACAATCAATCAAATTTTAAAATATTATTTTATAAAATAATTGATAATATTCTAATACAATTTAATACTAGATTTCAAGATACAAATAAATTACTTGACACCATGGATATATCCGAAAAACACATTGTTTTTTGAATTGGTGTTATATTTTATTGGAATTTATAATATAATTTATATATAAAAAATAATACCTGTTATCGTATATGAATTAAGGCTATTTTAAAGAGAATAATGTACTAAAAAAGTTTAAGGAATCAAATTACCATCACTTGAAGTCAAGACTGTACAAATATAAACAAAGAAGAAACTATTATTGATTTGGATAAATAATTAAATAATAGTTTAATTACAAAAAAATCACTAAATTACTTGAATTAGGATATGGAAATAAATATTTTTTCTTTGCTTATATGTTAAGAAAATTATTGATTACCAAAATTATTTTAAATTGTATTTTATTTTTTAATTAATAAATTTTTACAAGGTATTAATAATGAAACATAAACAATTCATGAATATAGCAAAATATTAATAATAATATAATCTACGAGTATATATATATAAAAATGAATTGGTGTCTGTATGTTATCGATGCCTGGCCAAACCACTGGATGGATTTTGATAGGGTTTTTTCCTACGTACTCAACGTGGACACGGGATGGTTTTTGTCTCTTAAAAGTTTTCAAAACCCAACTTCTAAATGGTTTCAAAACCCAGCACCGGTAAACCGGTGGTCCTTCGCAACTACGAATTGTTTACCTTTCGCCGTAACTAAGGGTGTGACGTCAGATGGTCACCAAAGGCAATTGTCATATGTTTTTATAAAGATTCAGCGTGGTTTTTTATTAGCTTGTCATTAGAAAATACAATTTCTCAATTTTTGTGGGTAATTAGTAATGTTGCGCCTTCCAAATGTATAGGTAGTTTGCATGTAGTAGTAATGGTAATATAGCATTTATCGACCTTTATCGTGAATATTTTAGCGTTGTATGTGAGAATTACATGCCAACTTTCAAAATCAAAGTGCAAATCTATCATCGTGCTTCTACCTCTGTCAGATTTTGATTACAAATGTCTCTACTATATCATTAACAGTTATGCCCCTCAACGGAAATCGATTGGTCGATCTACATCTGTAGCACGAACGATAAAGGCTATTCGAGCTTCCAAAATAACCGAGCAACAAACATCACGATTAGAAACCATGCGAGAACGAGCTGCTCATATCCGACCGATTGAAACTGGAGAGCAACGAGCATGACGATTGGAAACCGACCGAGAACGAACTGCTCAAGCCCGCTCGACTTATACTGTTGACCAAAGAACAGCAAGTCGAACTTTAAGAAGAGAACACAATGATCAATCTAGACGGACGCTAAACGTTGAATTGGATCTTGCTGCGTTCCATTACGATAAGGAATATGATTACAGTTACCAACGAATTGTCGTCATTGGAAAAATAGACAAGTTATGCGAATCTTGCCGTGCATTGAAATTTAAAAGAAAACTCCAGAAATGTGCTGCGCAGGATGGAAAAGTGAAATTGCCAGAATTATCATACTTCCGGCTACATTTGGAGGAAGCCCACGACATATGTATAAATACGCACAAGATGCAATGTATTACGTTCGCGCATACGACTGTCTGGATTTTATCATAACATTTACGTGCAATCCTACGTGGGATGAATCTAGAGAACTTCTGTTGCCTGGGCAATCTTTTTGGGATCGTTATGACATTATTGCACGTGTGTTCAAACAAAAATTGAAATCTTTTATGGATTTCATTTACAAGTATTGCGTTTTTAGTGAGACACATTGTTGGATTTACTCCATTGAATGGCAATAAAGCGGATTGCCGCATGCACACGTTTTGATTTGGTTAATTCATAGAATTACACCAGACAAAATTGATGCAGTCATCTCAGCAGAAATACCAGATGTCGAAATTGATCCAGGCTTATTCGAAGTCGTTACCAAAAACATAATTCATAGCCCACGTTGAGCGATCAACACCAAATATACATGCATGAAGGATGGAAAATGCAGGAAACGCTATCCAAGAGACTTACACGCCGAAACTATTACTGGAAATTATAGATATCTCCAATATCGTCGACGATCAATTGAAGATGGCTGCAAACTCATCACTTTAAACGTGCGCGACAATGACATTGAAGTTGATAATCGTTGGGTTGTGCCGTATTCACCATTACTCTCTAAGACGTTCAAAGCACACATCAATGTCGAGTGTTGCAATTCAGTAAAATCGATCAAATACATATGCAAATATATTAACAAAGGATTCGATATAGCAGATTTTGGAGTGGGAAATGCATCTGCACCAATCGATGAAATTGAAAGATATCAATAAGGACGCTACATCAGTAGCAATGAAGCTGTTTGGCGTATTTTCTCATTTCCTATTCATGAACGTCATCCAATAGTTAGTTGTTCATTTGGCTGTGTATATTGAGAATGGACAGCGCGTGTATTTCACAACGGTAAATTTACAAGCAAGAGCATTTTTGTCACCGCAAATGACGTTAACTGAGTTATTCTCTTTGTTTACGGATGATTTGTTCGCAAGATCGCTTCTTTACTCAGAAGTGCAAAAATACTACACATGAAATGCATCAGCTAAAACTTTTCAACGTCGTAGACAGGGAAAATCAGTTGAAGGACATTCGAATTTATATTCGTCCACGCCTTAGTCGGTCTCTATACAGTTCATCCAAACAATTAAGAATTTTTTTACTTGCGATTACTATTAGTTAATGTACGTGGACCGAAATCCTTCCAAGAACTTCGAACAGTCAATGGTGATGTATGTGCGACCCATCGAGAAGCTTGCCAGAAATTAAATCTTCTTGAAAACGATACCCACTGGGACACATCACTCGATGATGCATCAAATACTTCTCAACCACAGCAAATACGTGCATTATTTATGATATTATTGACAACGTATTTCCCATCCAATCCAAAAGATCTTTGGGAAAAATTCAAAAATGACATGAGTGAAGACATCCTACATCGTTTGCGAGCAACGAATATGAACATGCAATTCACACCAAACGTGTACAATGAGGCGTTGCTATTGATCGAGGATGTATGTTTGGCAATCGCTAACAAAGGATTGGTGCAATTAGGAATGTGTGCACCGATCCGATCTGCTAATACCGCATATGATCGTGATTTGCATCGTGAAACACAATTTCATATCCATGACTTGAGTACATTTGTTGAAAATAATCTTCCAAAATTAGTTTCAGAACAGCACATTGTATATGACATAATAATATAGGCAAAAAACAATCATAGCGGTGGATTGTACTTCATAGATGCGTCCGGAGGTACAAGAAAATTTTTTTGATTTCTATGATATTAGCAAATATACGATTACAGAAAAAAATAGCACTGGCTATTGCATCATCAGGAATTGCGACAACACTATTAGACGGTTGTCGAATAGTGCATTTAGCACTAAAATTGCCGTTGAGTTTTCAAAAAAATTCTGGAATCCGCAAAGTCCTCCAAACATGTGAAATCATCTTATGGAATGAATGTACAATGGCTCACAAAAAATCTTTAGAAGCGTTTCATGGTAATAGATAACCTTTTGATACAGCCACTCATTCTATTGTCAGAGGATTTTTGACAAACTCTGCTAGTGATACCATGTTCAACAGCCGTTGATGAACTTAATGCATGTCTCAAATCTTCAGTTCTTTGGTGTCGTGTGAACAAATTTACTTTTGAAAACCAATATGCGTGTTCAACTACAAAATAATGCATTCGCCTAACGTTTCATAAAGCAATTTCTGGATATTGAGAATGGGAAGTTAGCAATTGACTATTCTACACAATGTATTGCATTGCCAACAAACTTTTGTAAGATGACATCAACCAAACACGAATTAATTCAAAACGTTTTCCCAAAATATCGCGCAGAATTATAAAAATCATCAGTGGCTTAGTGAACGTGCTATATTAGCAGCTATGAACAACGATGTCAATGCCATCAATTTTAGCATTCAAGACGGAATACCAGACGATGCGACAACGTACATGTCTATCGATACTTTGATGAATCTAGACGAAGTTATCAATTACCCCACGGAATTCTTGAATTCACTCGATTTGCCAGGCATGTCACCGCACCTTCTAACATTGAAAATTGGTGTGCCTATTATTCTTCTCCGAAACATCAGTCCACCACGACTTTACAACGGCACAAGACTTTTGGTGAAAAAGATTTTGAACAATATCATTAAAGCTACAGTTTTGAATGGAAAATTCAAGGGAAAAGAAGTACTGTTGCCACGTATTCCAATGATCCTAACTGATATGCCATTTGAATTCAAACGATTGGAGTTTTCTGTCCCTCTTAATTTTGCAATGACTATCAATAAAACCCAGGGACAATCGCTGCATGTGTGTAGGCTGGATTTAAGGAATGCGTTCTTTTCACATGGACAACTGTATGTGGCCTGTTCACGCGTCGGTAAACCTTCTGATTTATTCGTGTACGCACCAGACCGAAAACCAAAAATATCGTATATCCAAAAGCATTCGAATAGCACTTTGAATATTGTTTCCCATAATGATTGACTATTGAAATATCTTATAGTGCATCGTGAAATATTCTACATTTTCCCCTTACAACGCACTAGTATTCAGCTAGTAATAAATAAATTACTTTTTTACAGTTAGTTGATATAACTAAATTTAAAGAATATTCTTGTAAATTACCAGAAAATGCTTTAAATAGTTTGAAATCATTTTATTCTAATATATTTTATGATACGTATATGATATATATATTTATATAATTAAAAGTTGAATTGGAAGTTTTGTGTAGTGACGTAAAATATTAAAATTTATTACACATTTTTGACATGGTAAAAATTATTGAACAAGATGCATTCAAAGACATTTTACCTGATGTTTATAAATTATTTATTCTTATTTTAACCATACCTGGTTTATTCTTATTTACTATTAATAAGTGTATCAAATGAAAAAAGTAGCTCTTTCATCAAAAAATTTAAAATCTATTCTTGAACAATTAGTTCACAACTTCTTTCGCAGTACTATCAATTGTGAAATTCCTTGGTTTATCAATTTAAAGAAACTGTATTGTTTTATGATAATATTATAAGCATATATGATTGTCAAAAAGATAGGAGTATAAATCTAACATAAAAAAATATCATCATCATCATCATCACTGGCGTTTATAACTCTATTAGGGTATTTGCCGCCAACACTATGTCTCTCCATTTCTCTCAATCTTGGATAATTTCCTTCCATTCTTTTACTCCCACAGTTTTAAGATTCTCTTCTACTACGTCAAGCCATCTCTTTCTTGGTCTACCTCGAGGTCTCTTCCCTTCTGGTTTCCATTCTATCACTGCCCTAAAAATTTCGTCTTCGCTTTTTCTCATTATGTGCCCAAATCACTGTAATCTTTGTCCTTTTATGTAGCTAGTAACTGGTGCTAAGCACAGTTCTTCCAGTAATTCCTTATTGAATTTTCTTCTCCACTCATTTGTTCTTGCGTCCCGAACTGGTTCACATATTTTGTTTTCGAGGATTCTAAGTCTTCTTTTCGTCACGCTTGTTGTTGTCCATACTTCACAACCATAAGTAAGAGTAGGCCTTATTATTGCCGTGTACAACTTTAATTTTGTCTTCTTGGACAGCGCTTTAGACTTAAAGAATTTTGATAGTGCAAAAGAGGCTCTTTCTGCCTTTGCTATCCTCGCACTTATCTCCCGTGACCAATCATTTTTTGTACTAAGTATCGCTCCTAGATATTGGAATTATTCCACTTTTTTGAAAGCTATTGGTTCAAATACGTCATGAGGTGGGTCACTGTCTAGAATCTCTAAAATTTTTGTTTTTTCCACATTAATCTGTAACCCTACTTTTGCTGCGGCGTTTTCGAGAGCCATCGTTTGATCTAAAACATCCTCCAGTGATTCACCAAGGGTGTTCAGATTATCCGCAAAGCCTAGAATCTGCACTCGATGATCATTGACCGCTACTCCACTTTCTGCATTTTGCATCATTCTTACCGTCTTTTCAAGTGCTAAGTTAAACAGTAGCGGGGATAGTGCATCATCTTGTTTAAGACCAGTTTATACTGTGAAGGCATCAGATAGTATGCTGTCTACCCTTACTTGGTATTTTGTCCCTTCCATGCACATTTTGGTGAGTGATATATGTTTATTAGGTATTCCAAATTCTTCCATAATATTGTACAAGCACTTTCTATGAATGCTGTCATATGCTTTTCTAAAATCCACAAATATCTGCCAAAAATTCTGACGATATTCATATTTCTTCTCCATGATTTGTCCAATTATTGAAAGCTGATCCACTGTCAATTTTTCTTTGCGGAATCCGCATTGGTACTCTCCTAGGCACTCTTCTGCATATGGTGTTAAACGACTCAGTAACACCTTACAAAAAACTTTGTATGCCGTATTTAGCAGGGATATACCTCTATAATTAGAGCAATCTGTTTTATCACCCTTCTTATGCAGAGGTATGATTATGGCCTCCTTCCAGCTTTTAGGCATCTGTTCTTCACGCCATGTCTTTTGACAGACTTTAAATAAGCAATACCGAGTTTCTTTCCCACTATACTTTATCAGCTTTGCTTGGATGTTGTCTGATCCGGGAGCCTTGCAATTTTTGAGGCTGTCTATTGCTTTGTCAGTTTCATCCTGGGTTATATCGTCTATCCAAGGTTCAGCTTTTTGGAATACTGTCTTCCCTACAGGGTTTGCTGGTATATCGCTATTGAGTAATTCTATAAAATACTCTCTCCATCTTTCAGCCTTTTTTCCAGGTTCCATAATAACACAACCCTCTGTATTTTTTATCGCTTTTAAACTTGGATTGAAGTGTTGATGTTTTTTGATGATTCTGAAGAAATTTCTTGCGTTGCCATGGGAACGATTTCTTTCCGCTTCCTCTAATATTCCATTAAGAAATTTCCTTTTTTCCCTTTGAATTATATGTTTGCATTTTCTACGTTCTATTTCGTAATTCACCTTTGTGTTTTGATCTTGCAACATCAGAAAACTATCTCTCGATAATTTCCGCTTTTCAACCGCTTTCCGACACACTTCATTAAACCATTCATTCTTTTTCTTCTTCATTAAACCGATTTCTTTTTCTGCAGTCTCCATAAGAATTTTATTGACTTTATTCCAGTCCGCGTCTATATCTTGTAGGTTGAGGTTGAGGTATTTAATATTTTTGTCCATTTTTTCCCCAAATTTTCGTTGGACTTCTGGGTCTTTAATTGCCCCTACGTTGAGGTTTGTCTTCCTTTTTTCCCTCAGTTTTTTATGACCCAGTAATTTAATTCTTAGAGTTGCTAATACCAGTAAATGGTCAGTATCACAGTCAGCCCCTCTAAAGCTTCTTACATCGATGATGATGATGATGATAAAAAAATATAATAGCTAAATTTAGTTTAATTAAATCAATAATTTTAAGATACAGCATATTTAAAAAGTCATTTTCAGGACTACCAAATTTTAAAATGCTTTGTTTATTATCCATTACTTATTATATTACTTACTATACAAAACAAGTATATCATTATGTATATAAATATAATTGTTTTTATGTTTTTAAATTCTATTATTGCAAAGTTTAATTTTTGTTTATGATGGAGGGTCGGAGGAAAGTGATTTTTAAGTCGCTTCACCAAAAAAATACAATCAAAACCGCCATTGAACGATCGCCATCATCACTCCATTCATCATCATTGTATTATATTGTCTTACGTGTTGGCCAATAGGTGTTTTGTCTGCTCTAACTACAATTTCGTAGTCATCTGTTGGCATTCGTTCTAGGATAATTTTGAACAGTCGAATTGATTCATTATGTTAATTAAATAAAATTTGTAATGCAACGAAAATTTTTCGTTTTGTGCCTGTATTGATTTGGCAATGTTGATCAATTTGGTTATCAGTGTTTCCCATGAAATAAATCTGCAAAAATTTGTGATCTGCGTCCAAAAGTAGTAGTAGAGACCAAACACAATAATAAATTTTCCTCTGCACTTTGAGTAATGGCACGTAATTTTCTCGCACAATATTTGTCGCACCAAAAGATGCCATTTAGAAACATGAATTGTATTTTCGTTTGTTAAAGAGAAAATTTTCTGATAGACTTGTGTCACCTGATAAAAACGTTAATGGTTTAGGTGGTGAAAATTATTTTACCGTCTACGCAATACACTCAAAGGCACAGGGAGTTCTGTGGGAAATCTCCGTGACTTCTAAGAGGAGTCCTGGAAGTTTCCTTATAAGCTCCTTATGCCTGCATTTTAATTTTATCAAGATTGAGAAAGCAACTCAAGAATATCAGTTAAACATAATTATTTTTATCAGTAAAATGTTTATTATCTATGTAATTTGAAAATTACAATAATTACAATACAACGTCACGAATTATAGCTGAAATGTCCAATGAAATGTAAAACCAAAAACACAAAAATCATTTCTGAGCTGCAACAAAAATAATAATACGTCAGTTACATATTGAGAATGACATTATTTTTAATCGAATTTTGCGTATCAGAATTATAATAAATACGTCGTCGTGAAATACATGTCAAATATTGGTACCGTTTTTCAGTTTATATATAAACAATTTGTTTTTATTAAGCTCAAGTAGCTAAATAGTTTTCATAATTTTTGTCTCTAATAGACGTCATTCTTTGTTTTTGTTTCGTATATAGCTAGTTGAGTTATTATTTTGTTAATAAAATATATAAGAGAACTTGTGATTAATTTTATACACAAATTTTTAAACAGGTAGCTCGCGCTGATGATGACAACGTAGTTGTCGAAATACGTATACGCGGATATTGTTTATAATTCTTGTGATTTCGGGTTCTAAACATTTGTGTATATTATTTTGTTATTTATTATATTTGATTATTTATATGTATAAGCCTATGTGCAACTATTCTATTTAGAATTATGTAAGTGGCTGGCCAGTCTGTACTCAGTCATTTTGTGAGTTTTTATTTATTTATATTATTATGTTGAATTAGATTTTTATATATACCGGTATTTCTCGGTTCATTCATAATTATTTATTTGTTAATTAATTAATTTATTTTTATTGTGAGTTTTTATTTTGTTTAAGTTAAATCACTGAACCAAGGAAGTCATTTATTTACTTATTATTTTTATTATTTATTTGTTAGGTAAAAATGACCGTAATCTATTATAATTGGTAAATTTGACACGCAATTTATTTTTGGTGGTGTCTGAATGCGTCTAATAACGCTTTACGCTCTCGACTCAAACAACACATACAAATTACAATCCTATATTTACATTTTACAGCCATTGCCTCACAACGTTGATAATAATTATTAAATTATATGTATATATATTAATTTTTTTGGATGGACTGCTTTCATAATATTTTTTCGGTCCTCTATCCCGGAATATCTTGAAATCTACATTCCAATCCGTCCCTGACAGGAACATATCTAAAACTATAAAATGCATTAATTTGGTATGTTACAAATATTTCAGTTTGTGGTTTATTTCTTTGGAAAAAATGCCATCAGTGAAGCATCAAAATATCGGTCGGCGTACGCACAACGCAAGCCAACATAATCATCAAGTCAATGAGACAATGAGAAGAAAAATTACTCAAATGTGATCTATTATTCCTCCAGAACAACGAATACAGTCGAATTCGACTCGCTTAGTCGTTAAAAGTTTACTGTTTGAACGGCATCCCTGATCAAACAGATGGAGAGAAAATCGATCATTTCGAGGATTATAACAGGACTGGTAAAATTTGTAAAAATAAGACAAGAGTATTTAAGTATTACAAATTTAAGTGTACTTTGTTAACATATTAAATTAATGTAGATGAACTTTATTTAAAACTATAAGGAAAAGGGGGCTATGTTCAATGAACCATAATATATGTATTTTCCAACAGAAAGAACGAAATTACAATACATATAATAAATAACATGATTTGATCCTTTTTTTCTTTTTTCTTTTTTTTCGCTGTTTAAACATAGGATCTGGTGGGAAATGTTTTCACACTACTGCCACCAGGCCCTATATCGTTTATTGCATCAAATAAAACATTAATAAAAACATTACATGTAATAAATTACATTAAGTATATACAAAAATCACAAATGGGGGCCTCTAACCACCCTGAGTTGGACTTCGGCCCATATTTAATCTGGCTCAACTAGTTTAGCATAGACCGCTCTTCCTTTCCCTCTCAGATTTTTCTTTTGCGGTCAGAATGTCCTCGACCATCCGCTTGAAAGTCTGTAGTCTCCTCTCAGCTGTTTCTATGTGCGCCGCTCTCACTCCTTGATCCTGGGGGAGGTCTTCTGGTTTTTCTCCAAAAATGATCAGCGGTACGTCCTCCGGCTTAGGCCGGTGTCCAATGGCCCGTTCGACTTCTCGTCGTGACTGCTCCCAGAAAGGGCAATCTAATCGAGTGTGCTCAACTGTGTCGTCCTGATTTCCGCACTGGATGCACGAAGGATCCTCGGCCAGCCTCTTATCGAAAAGGTACCGCTGGAAGTAGCCATGGCCGGTCAGCGCCTGGGCCATGTGGAAAGAAACCGACCTGAGTCCGGAGTGCACCACCCACCTTTCCAAATCTGGCAGCATCCTTCTGTGCACCACTTCGCCTTATGTGTCGTGTCCCAGATCTGCTGCCAGACCCGCAAAGTTGTAGCCCTCTCTAGCCTCTGATTCGCGGCCGCTGACTCTGTGCGCTCCAACGCGACGGAACGCCGTTTGTGGTGGATCCTGTTCCGTTCCTCTGCAAGCAAGTGGGCAGGAGGCATGCGGGCAAGTACCAAAGCTGCCATGTTCGAGACCGTTCGATAGCACCTTGCCACCCGCAAGGCCGCGACCCTCTGCGCCTTGGTTAGGACATTTCTATTTATCTCAGTCGATCCAACGACCCGAGATCATACCGGCGCTGCGTAGAGCAATTTGCTGTGTACGACCGACATGAGCAGACTCCTCTTCGCCTGAGAGGGTACGCTCATGTTTGGCATCAGCCTGCCCAACGCCGCTGCTGTCTTCCTCGCCCTCGACATTGCCGCCAGAATGTGATCGTTGAAATTCCTCTTGATATCGAGCTTTACCCCTAGATAAGAGATAACCCTCCTAACAGGGATTTGATGACCGTCTAGGGTGAATACTAGATCACGATAGGCCCATTTCCCCATCAGAATTACCGCCTCTGATTTCTGGGGGGCGACTTGTAGGCCGTTGGTCGACATCCATCCCGCCACCGTCTCCAGGACCGGATCCCCTACCATTTCCGCCTAGTCGGTGTTATGCGCCCTGACGATCACCGCCAGGTCATCCGCGAACCCGACTAGGTCCACTCCCCTCGGGACGTCCAGGCGCAGTAGCCTGTTGTAAAAGACGTTCCACAGAAGTGGACTCAAGACGGAGCCTTGCGGAACACCACAGGACACATCAATCCTAGACTCACCCTGTGGACTCTCGACGACGAGTTCTCTGTCGCTCATGTACGACCTGAGGAGGCGGACCATGGTCTGTGGTACCGACCTGCGCCACGATCCGCTTCCACGGAGCTGAGTTGAACGCGTTGGAGATGTCGATAGCTATTACGGCGCACAGGTCCCTATCCCTCGTCGGTCCTCTCACCGCGGCCTCTGCTAGTTCCAACACACGATTAATGGCGTCCACTGTGGAGCGCCCGGGGCGGAAGCCGAACTGATTACCGCTTAGCCCGCCGTTCGCCTCGATCCAGGTATATAGCCTCTGAAGGAGGAGCCGCTCGAACAATTTTCAAGCGCCGTTGAGAAGGGATATCGGCCTGAAGCTGGACGCGGAGGTGACCGGCTTGTCTGCTCCTTTATGTCGCAGGACCAGCCTAGCCACCTTCCACAGGGCCAGAAATACCCCCTCGACCAGGCATCTATTGTAAAGTCGCAACAGCATGGCCGGGGCCCTGGCGGCCACCTGCGTCAAAACCTCGTTGGAGATATAATCCAGCCTTAGCGCCTTCCCGCTCGGCAGTCTAGACGCCGCGCGCTTGAGTTCGGTGAGCGTGAATGGCTTCACCAGCTCGCCCGCCTGGCTATCCCGCACTGACCCATCCAGCAGAATGTCTTCCCAGCTCATCGGCGGGTGATTGGGGAAGAGCTCCTTAGACATAGCTATTTCGCGTCCGCGCGCCGCTGCACCAGGCGGTTGGCGTCCAAGTTTTTTAGTCACTCCCTTGTAAGGTAAACCCCACGAGTCGTTGTCAACCGCGTTGCATAAATCTAACCAGCAGCGCTCTTGTGAGGAGCGGATTTTGACCTGTAGTTTCATGGACGCCTCCCTATAGGCCGCCAGCTCCGCGCTCCGATCGGGGTTGCCGCTGCGGCGACTTAGCCGTTGGTAGCGCCGGCGAGCAGCAATGCTGTCTCTCCGTAAGGCGTCTATATGGTCTGTCCACCAGTGGACCGCCTTCCTGCCGCTAAACCCGACCCGGCGTGGCATCGATAGATTGCATAGCCTTACCAGCTGACTTTCCAGCATCGCGGCAGCGTCCTCAGCACTTGAGCTATGGTGAGTAGCCGGGCCTTCCTTGACTGCTTCGATGAACTTCTTTATGTCCAGCTTCTTAGTCGCCCACCTTTTACAGTTCGTTGTAAATCTACGATCACTTCCAGGGCGAGTGTCGTTCGCTAATTCAACAGTGTATGTCGCCTCCAACAACTAGGACGGCGTCATCGGCGCCGTGCGAAGAAATGGACTCCTCCAGTTCAGCGAGAAACTGAGAGAACCGTTCGTCGCACCACCTGGATGTGCAATAATAGCTGTATACCAGTAATCTGTCCATCCGGAGCCAAGCAAAGCCATCGCCAGAGCCTTTGCCGTCCACAACCAGCCCTGACGGGCCGGACAGAGCTACCGTGCACCTTCCGTCATCACTTTTGGACCACCGCGAGGCATCTGCTGGATTGTTATACTAGGGTGACCAGACGTCCCGTTAAAAACGGGATTGTCCCTTTTTTGATCATCATGTCCCGTTGTCCCGACAACCTTTAAACGGGACGCTTTTTATCCCGTTTTTAGAAGATAGTCCCGTTTTAATCCCGTTATTTCCATATAATTATATGAATTTTATGAAAAAAATATTGATGAACGAAATAAATATTAAATAACTACTGGCATACTTCAAATTTAAAACCAAAGTTATAAATAACAGATTACGGTTTTCGTGGAACGTATGTCTAGACTCAATGCCGACAAACAATAGGTAAAATTAGCGATAAGAATGAAATATGTTGTATGGTGTATAGTTGTATACTGTATGCCGTATGCGGTATGCTACAATAAGTCGTACTACGAACTAAAATATACATACTGTAAATTATTTATAAATTTATAATTAATTATATTAGAATAGATATTACATCGATTCATTTTGGATTTCATTTACTGTTGGTAATGACACTGTTGGCAGTCTATCCGTGAATTCCTTTCCGTGAAGTGTTATTATATTTTGTAATTAACGCGTACCTTTCATTCGATTTCCAAACTTTTAAAAAGAATACCTACTTAAGAATTAAGATGCCCAAGAGACGATGTAGTTTTAATCAAAAATTAAAAACGCAGTTTCCTTTTATAAGAGAAGCCGATGAAATAGGGAAAGTTCTGTGTACCAAGTGTAAATCTATTTTCTCAATTGAACATGGTGGGATATCAGATATCAAACAGCACCTACTAAAACGAAAACATGTATTGGCCGTGTCTAGCTCTAGCAGCTCTAATAAATTAACATCATTCTTGATCAATAAAGGAAAATCTGGACTATCGGATGAGAGCAAACGTGTTGCGGCCGAAGAAGGTATGTTTGCTTTTCATACTATCATGCATAATCATTCGTTTCGATCTATGGACTGTACGTCCTCACTTATAAAGAAAATTCATGATAAAAAATTTTCTTGCGCTCGAACGAAATGTGAATTGATTATATCAAAAGTAATTGCCCCTTTTGCAATGGAACAAGTTTTAGAAGAGTTAAAAAATACTAAATTTGTATCCCTTATGGTAGATACATCAAATCACAAAAATCTAAAACTTGTACCAATTCTTATCCGATATTTCAATCCACAAGAAGGAGTACAAATCAAAGTTTTAGAATTTAAAAATTTACAAGGTGAGACCGCGGATATTTTAAGTAGTTATATAATAAATGTTTTAAAGAAATACAATTTATCCAATAAAATTGTTGCTTTTTCGGGTGATAACTGTAATACGAATTTCGGTGGTGTCGCCAGAAAAGGCATTAAAAATGTTTTTGCAATTCTCAACGAAAATTTAAAAACTAATATATTAGGCGTTGGATGTGCGGCTCATATCTTACATAATGCAATGCAAACCTGTACGGATATTTTACCAATCGATATTCAATCCATAGTTAATAAGATATTTCAATATTTTCATATATACACTGTCCGAGTGGAGCAATTCAAAGAATTTTGTGATTTTGTAAATGTCGAGTACAAAAATATTTTGGGTACTGTTAAAACACGATGGTTATTTTTGCTACCAGCTGTTACTAGAATTATAGATTTATTCCCGGCATTAAAAATGTATTTTTTAACTCAAGACAAATGTCCTACAATTCTGAAACAGTTTTTCGATAACCCTGTTTCTATTGCATGGTTATATTTTATTCAAAGCCAATTGAAAGTGGTTTGCGACACAATAACAAGAATTGAAAGTGACAATATTTCAGCGAGTGAAGTTTATGAAGAACTGGAAGTATTATGTGGAAAAATAAGGAACAGGCAAAGCCAAAAATTTTTTACATCTAAATTGATTTTAATTATTGAAGACCTTGATAAAAAAAATATATACAGCAAAAATAATTTCATAGAAAATGTTGATGGTTTTTATAGTGTTTTCTTATCTTACGTAGAAAAATGGAGTTGTCATTTTGAACCGTTCAAAATTTTTCGTTGGATTCAATTATTAGATATTCCTGCTTGGGCAGACGTTCAAGAAAGTCTTCAATATTTATTTAAAAATAAAGATCTCAACCTGGATTGGAATGTGGACGAGGATCAGTTATTTGATGAATATAACCATGTAGTTCATGTGATACAAGTTAAAATTGTAGAATGGAAAAATTGCTCAAAAAAAGTCACAGAAAGATGGTGTGATGTATTTAAGACACTAAAAACAAATGAAATTTCTTTCTACAACTTCTCAAAAATTATTGAATACTCATTGGCTATTCCTGGGACAAATGCATCTGTAGAACGAATATTTTCTATAACAAATGCATTGTGGACAGATGAAAAAAACCGTTTTAATGTCGAAACCATCGGATCGATAATTATTGCAAAACAGCACTATAAAAGCATCACCTGTTCAGAATTTTATGAATTTCTTTTGAAGCAACCACAATTGTTGAATTCAATAAGTTCTTCAGAAAAATATGAAAAAAGAATGGAAAGTGTGGAAGACGAAATATCAAATTCATGAATAAGTGTAAAACATAATTCTTGTTAAAAAAATGTATTGTTAAATACTTTAATTTTAAAAAGTAAATTTTTCAAGTGATTTAAAAATTATAATAGTTTTAAAATGCAACATTGTGTTGTTTAACGAATAATAAAAAGAAAGTATTCCTTAATAATTAAATACTTTTATTTATTTATGTTAGTTTACTCAAAAAGAGTAAAGTAATGGAAAAAATAATAAATTGGACTTTACTCTCTACAGTTGTGTGAATGTATATGAATGAGTGTTTTTCGGGGGGGGGGAAGTACCAACTGTCCCGTTTTTTTATTTTTTTAATATGGTCACCCTATGTTATACTGATCCGATATAATTAGAATGTCAGACGAACATGCTAGCGTCGTTTGCGCTAGTAATTGCTGTGCTGCCTAGCAATGATTCAGATTTATTTGGATAAATCTGGTTATTGTGGGACTGCTTTCGGTGCGGAAGGCACGGAGGACTGCGTGCTGCCACCGTTCCCATTCTGTTCGCTGGCCTCTTTAGTACCTAGGTAAGCCCTACTTGCTTCAACGGTGGCGTCGCACGAGGTCACTTTGTGGCCTTTCTCGTCGCATCTCCAGCAGCAGTCACTGCGGTCGGGTACTGAGCATGTATTCGCCATGTGCCCGAAGGAGTGGCACCGAAAGCATCTTGTCCTGGCTACATGAGGCCGGACTCTACAACTGACCATACCTACTCTTAGGTGCTGTCGACGGTGCTGAGACTAGCGCGGCTTGTACCCCGCTGTACTGTTTTCTCAGTCCGATGACCCTGAATGACGTGCTGTCGGTCTCTGTTGCTACTGCCACCGCTTCCACCACCTCCTCCTTCGTGGCCCACTCATCTAAATCTCTGACCTCAAAGATGTCTCTGCTCTGGAGAGACTTTACCCCTATATCGGAGCCCACGGTCCTGGAGACCTCGGATCTAACAGCCTCGACCTCCTCCGGGCCGCCCCGAACCTCGATTAACAAACCGCCTGCCTTCGTTTGTTTCATGTCGACAACATGTGTCCCTATAATTTCCTTATTTACGCCGCCGCGAATTTTTTTACATTACGCCGGGAATTCCTCACGCCCGACATCCACAAGAATAGCGGGGGAGGGGTCACATGATCTGATCCTCGCTTGAACAAACATGACGATGGACCTGTTCATATGACGATGAAGTTTACGGTACGTATCAGCACGATCTCAAAACGGACGTCGAAAGGGGTCAGAAAATGATCATAAACAACAAGGGCATCAAAAACCAATAATAGTGGAATGCTAACAACGGCAATGTGAACAGTTGATCAGCGTGGTAAACCGAACTCGTGAAAAGCGTGAGACGCACTCACTTATTAAAATTGCAACGACGGCGAACAAGTATATCCGGCAATTGCAGAGGGAGAACCGATAATGATAATGATATACACACGCGCATACTAAACACTTATGCACAACATAACTTGTAACGTCAGTAAAACAGACCACCAAATGTGACAATTCGATATAAATGTTTGGTGTTCAGATACGATTCAATAGTCGATTACACCGCGGATGTATCAGTTGACTTCGGAACAATGAGTACTGTTTGTCAACATCGCAATGCTTTGAAGATTCGACAAAAACCTCCAAGATTATTTTGTGCGAGTGGAAAGGCCAAATTACGACAATTGTCACCTTCTCTGAACAAGAATTTGTCTTCAAATTTACAGATTCAAGAATAAATTCACCATCGTGCAGGAGTGTTGTTGCTCACAATGAATACTGATCACAATTTTTTTCAGATTCATTTCCTTGGAAATTCTGTTGATGAAATCAATCAGCGTTATGCCATCAGTCGTATAGTAAAGTGACAATGGCGTGGTTATGGGGAGGAATGATGGGAATAGATCCCCCCAAAGCATTTGTAAAATAATTAAATTAATTTGTTAATATTATATATATATATATATATATATATATATATATATATAATTTCATTATAAAATTTAACTGTATATAATAGTATTTAAAAAAACATAGACCTGTGTGGGTGACAAAGCTCCCTAACCTATTTTTATTCAACAAACTATCAACTCCTTCCCCAGAACATAATCATAACTACACCAATGTAAAGCTAGAGATTATTGGGCTACTATAACCACTCATACATAAATATAATCAATTGGTCAAATTTTTTAGGACTGTACTAGAAATAATATATTCGGATGATCACAAAATAGTGATCAGAGCAGACAAAAGACCAAAAAGCGAGCATGAAAGAAACTTCAATGCACCGACGTTGAATGAAGCTGCTATTGTAGTTGTTGCGAGAATTCGGTCTCTCATGCAAGGACGTATTTAGGGGTGGAGCTAGAGGGAGCATTCGCCCCTGGTGGTATTATTATTTTACATAGCGAATTCTTCTGTTAATGAATTATAATGTAAATTAATTAATTATTTTTTTTATCAATAGTATTTTAACTCCGTGACACCTGGCACCATGCTCTTACCATATATAGGAACATGCTTTATACTCTACAGGGTAATAATTTAGAAATCAATTGTATTTACAGTATGATGGTGACACTACAACTACAGAGTAGTGATGAGCGATTTGAATCGATCTTTGAATAGATTGACTTTTTCATTTGATATATCGATGTTTTAAATCAATTTGTGTGGCCCTTATTTTTGTAAATTGATCCATTTTTGTAAAGATTGAATTGTCGATCTGATTTATTTATTTTTTTTTTTGAAAATTGTCTATCAAAAATAACTCTATAGCCGCGATAGTATACTTAATATATACAGACATGACAACTCTGAATTTTCCGCCATTTGCCAAGAAAGATGAACCATTGGTATCAATTCTGTTAATATTAGTGAATGGTTTAAATAAATTTTTATTAAATGGGGGATCAAAGAACATCAAATTGTCAATGTGGTTACTAATAGTAGAGCTAATATTTTATCAGCTGTAAAAACCACTTTTGGTAATAAAAAACATTTACCTTGCTTATTCTACACATTTAATCTAATTACTCAAGGAGCTTTAGATAATCATCAAAATGTTCAAAATATTATTTCTAGAATTAAATCTATTGTAACTTTTTTCAAACAGTCTGTCTCTACAAGTGATCAGCTTAAAAATTTAAGTGATTTAAAATTAAAACAATTGGTAGCAACTAGGCGGAATTCAGTATTTTATATAATTGATTGGTTTCTATTGTGTTTGTGTTCCAATCAAAATACTTCCATTTTAATCAATATTCGCTGACTCCCATTAATGTTGTCTGCATCTAAGACAAATATCTCTAAAGAAATATTATTAGTACTAGATCCTTTTGAAGCAGCAACAAAAGAATTGTGTGGAAAAAATTATATAACAGGCAGTAAAATAATACCCTTAATACATTGTTTACTAAAAATTGAAAAAGTCGAAATAAGTAGTTAAATTGTATTAAAATTAAACACAGCCATATCAGAGAACATACTAAGCGGCTTAGGTTGAGTAGGTTTAGTAGGATTGAAAAAATTCAAATGATTATAATTACAACAATACTCAATCCTAGATTCAATATAAACTTGAAAACTTAAAGTAAGTAATAATAATATACATTTTTATTTTTAGCCTTGTATCAAAAATTATTAAAATGTGTATTATTTTAAAACATTAAAATATACGTGATAACTTAAAACTGTTTACACTGTATACTATAAACCCAATATTACAAAAATAGTTCACTCTTACCGCATATATATATTTTGACAACTATGTTGCCATCCTTAATGCGAACCGACTACTGAATAGTCGCTGATGATGACAACGTAATTGTCAAAATACGACGTGCGTTAAGCTGCCCCCCCCCCCCATTCGAAATTCATAAAAAAAATTATGCAAATATTTAGCACGCAATTCGCATGAATTTGCAAGACCAATTTGGGAATTTGCACGCTACTCTTTCGCCCGCAATTTCAATTTCAAGGGGTGGGGGGCTGACAAGACGTCATGCCAGCCCCCCCCCCCATGGTAAATATTAACATTTTTCAAGTTTTTTTTTGCCAATATTTAGCACGCAATTCGCATGAATTTGCAAGACCAATTTGGGAATTTGCACGCCACCCTTTCACCCACAATTTTAAAAATCGTACGGGAGAGCTGACAAAGTTTCTTGTAGGCAATAACTACTAAATTAAATGATTAAAAAATTTAATCAAATGCACATTTTATAGGATTTAATATGTATCTTACTTTATTTGTATATTTCATTATAAATATAAACATAAGTACTTAGCGAAGTTATTATAATAACTAATAATTAATGCCGGTGTAACAGGCGATTATTACTCCCCATACATTATCATCGAAATAAACACTATTAGATATACATAACTGTAAAATCTCCAAAATAAGGATATACATTAATAGATTACGGAACAATAGGTATTCTATTAATAACCGTTTACATTTTTGTCAACATATAACTTTATATTCTCGTATATTTTCGTAATAGATATTTCTCTTCTACTGCGATTCTCATTGACATAACAATGCTAATCTGTGAACAACGTCATTAATTAAATTTAATTAAATTTAATTTAATACAATTTAATTTATTTTAGTTTATTTTAATAAATAATATATTTTATTAAAAAATATGGTTGGTAGAAAACCTGGGGCTGATCCTCTGAAGATTGTCGAGGCAGTTCCACATTTTAAACATAGAGTGATAAATTATGAGAAAAGTAAATAAATTTGTATTAATTATTAATTTTTATATTATAAAATACGTCCGTGTAAATTTTCTGAGCTGTATTCATGGATTTTTAATATTTTATCACATGAATAATATTTATTTGATTCAAAAATTTCGAAAAAAAACTAGAATTATACCAAGGAATGGAACCTTAACTAAATATCAGTTCTGGTTCCGGTTCAGGATTTAAAAAAATAAAAATTTCGGTTTTGGTTTTGATTCCGGTTTTTTAAATTTTAAATTTGGTTCCAAAACTAGTATTTACCATTTAAAAAAATAATAATTTTTATTTTGGTATTTAGACATCAACAAATCAATAATTTTAACATCCATATAAAATTGTTTAATATTTAAACATAAAAAATGTATGAGGGTTCATTCAGTAGCGTTATTTTAGGGGGGGGGGGGGGCAACTGGTGCATTTGTCCAAGTCTAATTTTTTTAACTAGAAAGTGGGCCGGTGTAACAGGATAATCTTACCTCCCGTATAATCTTACCGGGGGGGTAAGATTTTCCTAGGATAATTGTACCCCCGGTATGATTTTCCTAGTATAATTGTACCCCCGGTATGATTTTCCTAGGATTATCTTACTCCCACAGAGGGGTAAGATTTTCCTAAGATAACTAACTTACTTAAGATTACTATTCCTTTGCTAAATTTTACTAGGTTAATTTTAAAACCAGTTTATCAAGTTTTTTATTGATTTGTGTAGTTGTATATTTATTATACACGTTCCTTTCTGCTCTTAAATCTTACTCGCCTAATATTTTAAGTTGCATTCTTATAACTTACGTTCAGTGATGTTTTCATCAATATTTTTGATGGTATACTAACTCGTTGAAAAACAGAGTCTTTAAACTGCTTTCATCGTTTTTTTTTTTTTTATTATAGGAAAAAAGCACGGCAAAGTTGTTACAATATCAGTTATCATTAATAAATAATAATATTATTAAATAATGCAAATAAAAAACCAAACCGTTTCTACTATATATAATATTCATTAAATTCACAAAGTACACAAATAAAAATGTATTCGAAGTTTTTTGATATTCTGGAATTTTTTTCCAAAACAAAGGATTTTATAAAGTGAGATTAAAAAAGATGGAGAAATTAAAATTTTAATCTAACTACGAAATTATTTTTACGGTGGTGTAAATATAAAATATATTTTCCAAATTTTTATTTTTATTTTTTTTTAGTGAATCAAAAAGCAAGAGTTTAATCCTATAATTTATACAATTATTTGAAGATTTTAATACCATATATAAAATTTTTATAATAGTATAATTTTTTGCTCAAGGATGTACAAATTATATCGATGATTTCTAAACATAATTTTGAGTATATATATATATACATAGTATTCTCTATGGAAACACTACTGCTTACCTTTTACAGTTCACACATAATTGCATAACATCTATTTTTTAACAATTGTTACCTATCACGATAATTTATACAGTAATTCAGAAAAATAAACAAAAAATAATTATAAACAGAACTTCTATTATATGTTTATTAATAATATTAAAAACCAAATTAAATGCCTCATGTCTTTGGCGCAAATAAAAAAATAATAATAATAATAATAAAATAAAAACTAATAAAATAATATTTTATTTTATAACCTCCCCTCCCCCCGGTAATAATGTACGGAAGGTATAAATTTCCAGTGACACCTGGTGTGAAAATATTCTTAGACTTTATTTTTACTACAAGGTGTATGATAATCCTAAAAAAACATTACCGTTTAGGTAATATATTATCCTAGGACTATTTTACCGGGGGAGGTAAAATTATCTTAGGATAATCTTACCCCCCCCGGTAAAATAATCCTAAGATAATTGTACATCCGATAAATTTATTAAACAGTGGGGTGATGTTATATTAATATAATGTTAAACATAATTTATAATAAACAATTTTGGATTTATAGTGAAACACAAATTTTCCCTGTGAACAAATTTTTTATTAAAATTAGTAGCATATTTTCAATTTGAAAATTTCATAAGAGTTTTAGAAAAAAAAAGAAATTATTCAAATGTCACTAACTTGTTCTACCTAGCATAATTATATTATATATATAATTTGTATTTAAAACAAATAACTAAATAAATTTTAATTCGCAGATATTTTAAGTAATAATAGGAAATTAATATCATTATAATATAAATATTGTTTGCTTTTTAAGTTAAATTAATTACTTAATGTTTTAATTTGTATGTAATATAACAAAACGCTTCAAGAAAAATGAAAATATATAAAAATAAAATGTAACTTATATAGTTAAACATTAATTTGAACAAAAGTAATGCGTTAAGTAACTTAATTTTAACTTTAAACTCATTAATGCCCAGCTTTGACAATAATCACACCTAAATAGTTTATATTTTAAAAAGTTTTTAAATTAACTATTGATAAATTAGGTACATTTTTAATAAATTAACTGTAGTAAATTGAGAATTCACTCCAATATATATATTTTTAAATTCATTAAAAAATCAATTGTATATGTACACAGATACACACAAAACAACTTAAAATATTATATAATAGGTAAATTTAAATGATACAAGCAAATAGATTTAAATTTTGTCAAAATATAATTATTTTGTTTTATTATAACATCTCAACCAAAAAATAATCATGAAAAGTCTTATTGGAGTTAAATTATTTTATGAAAAGTTTGTCCGACTAAGGGGAAAAAATAATCATAAGAAAATATTATTGGAGGTAAAATTTACCTAGGAAAATCTTACCAGGGGTACAATTATACTAGGAAAATCTTACCCCCCTAGGGGGTTAAGATAATCCTAGGAAAATCATACCGGGGGTACAATTATCCTAGGAAAATCTTACCCCCCCCGGTAAGATTATCCGGGGTTATGATTTTACTGGAACACCGGTCGTTTAATTTCTAGACATGGTGGACACGTTTTTATCATCTCCCATAAGAACCCATGTTAATTGAAAATAGTTTCCCTTCTGTTTATTCTGTTGTGTATTATCTAAACACATGTACATAAAAAAAAATACGATGAATTACACAGCAAAACATATGAAACACAGCAAATAAATTAGTACTTGAAATTCAATTTTTCGTTTGGTCTTAAATAGGTAGGGCAAAGGGGAGGCAAAACCAAATTTGGATAGAGCATTTGCCCTACCTTGCCCATCCCCCTCCCCCTAGCACCGCCACAGGTAATAATTAATGATTAATTTATACTTATGTATAATTATACTAGTTACTAATAATATAATATGATACTCTATGATATAATGGTATAAGCTATTTATTAATACGGCTAATTAAGTTACCTAACATAAACTTAAAATTTATATAGGTAAATGATATATATTGGAAATATATTGAATGCCACCAAACATATACTAATATGTTAATTTTAAAATGTTGATATTTACCATGGGAAAGGGCTGGCGTGACGTCTTGCCAGCGCCCCCCCTTGAAATTGAAATTTCGGGCGAAGGAGTGATGTGCAAATTCCCAAATTGGTCTTGCAAATTCATGCGAATTGCGTGCTAAATATTGGCAAAAAAAAAATTTAAAAATGTTAATATTTACCATGGGGGGGGGGGCTGGCGTGACGTCTTGCCACCCCTCCTCCCCCCCTTGAAATTACAATTTCGGGCGAAGGAGTAGCGTGCAAATTCCCAAAGTGGCCTTGCAAATTCATGCGAATTGCTTGCTAAATATTTGCATAATTTTTTTTATGAATTTCGAATAGAGGGAGGCCTAACACACATCAAAATACGTACACGCAGTAAGAGTGTTTTATTTTAATGATTTTAGGTTTATAGTTTATAGTGTGAATTATTTTTATTTCATTTTTTATTATTATTTATTTATTAGTTATCAAATCTTGTCACTTCATAAACACATTACGATTACAGAAATTATTTTAAGTAGAGATATTGACACTATATATAAATATAATGGTTCTTAACTAATATGTGTTTTTAGTACACTAAATTTAAGTTCATATGAACCTTGCTTAACAATTGTTAATAGTTATAGAGATAATAATCAAACTGATTTCTCCGGATAAGTATCTATATATACAATTTAAAATAACATAAAATATTATGTACACATTAATGTACCAAAAATATGTTTGAACGTACCAAGTACTAATAATGATAATAACTATTATTATTTTATAAAAATGATTCAGCTGTATGGGTAATTTTTAATGAGTCTGTTAGAAATTATATTACAAAACATGAATTCAAGCAGAATTTGAATATTCATTTTACCAATACAAAAAGGAAATATACAAAAAAAAGCTAGGATTAGTATGTATATATAACAGATAACTTACCAAGAAGTTTCTTCAGTACAAAACTAATAAATAGGAAATCTGTACCAAGAAGTTATATAACTTATTCTGAAAGTACAAAGATTTTATTTTGTATACCCTGTGGATTATATTGTGGAACAACAAACTTTTCTACAATTGGCTTTTCTAATTGGTGGAAAGATAAAGAAAAATTGCATTATCATGAAAATTCTAAAAGCCATATACATTGTGTTCCTAATTTAAAACTAAGAGCAAATGTATTGGATCGTATTGACAATCAGATGGTAATTAAAATGGATACTGAAGTAAAATACTGGAAAAATGTTTAATTAGAATGGTCGCAGTAGTAAAGTTACTGTGTTCGCGAGGATTACCGTTCAGAGGTGCTGAAGATAAATTTGAATCTTTACATAGTAGTAACTTTTTTATGAGTCTTAAACTCATTGCTAAATTTGACCCCCTTTTAAATAAGGACTATTTTCACATTTCAGACTATGTTTATAAGGGTAAAGTTTCTACATCATATTTGCCATTTACTACTTTCGAAGAATTTATAAAATTAATTAGTAAAAATGTGTTCCAAATTATTATAAACGAAGTCAAACAATAAAGGTATTTTTTAATTATAGTCAACTTTACTCTGGATATTTTCCATTATGATCAACTTGTTATCATCTTTCGGTACGTAAAAGAAAATGGGGAACCTGTAGAGAAATTTTGAATGTTTTTAACAAATATGGGTCATACATAAAAAGATTTAGTTGTCAGTATTTAAAATTTAATTGATTCAAATAGATTAGAGTCTAATCATTAGACATTAAAAATTGTAACGCATAGTTTTGACAATGCTATGGACATGTTTGGAATATATTCTAGACTCCAAGCTCAAATTAAAAAAGTATGCGCATTTGCCGTTTATGTTCCTTGTTTCACTCACTCATTAAATCTGATTGGAGAATGTGCAGTAAGCTTTTATACTTAGTTAGATGATTTTTTTAATTTAATTAAAAATATATATCATTTTCTCTCAGCTTCTATTCATAGATTGAATATCTTAAGTAAATTTTTAAATGACTCTAGTAGTGTATCAATAAAAAGACTCTCCGATACTCGATTGAAATATACTTTCTTATTGATTGAATATATAATCTGTATTCCAAAGGGATCAAGTATTAGTTTGTTCTTATTTAAAGAAAATATAAAATAACTACATATAGGATTGTACATAAACCAATACATGAAATGCTTATATTAACTCTGATTAAAATTATAATATCATTACATAATTTTGCACCATTGTAATTATTTAAATTTTTATACTTATATATTATTTTTATCAAACTAAGGATTTTATGTCGGTATTTTTGATAATAATAAGTTTTTCAACTTACAATAAGGACATTTTTGATAACTAAAAAAAAAAAATTGCCAACCTCTTCCTTGATTTAAGAAACTGAGACAAATTAGAAATACATATAATTACATTTTGAGACAGACAATATAATAGTTTTGTATATTTTTGTTTTATTAAATGGACATTCATTATATACAATAAACATATCAATAACAGTTAATAAATCTATATAATAATCAGGTACTCGGGTACCTCGTTATTGAACAACTGTGTTTTTGAATTCAACATGAATAAATAAAGACTTCATGTCATTAAAATGGGTATTTATTTAAATTATAAGATATAATTATGTTCAAAAAAATAAAAATCCCGAAAGATACAAACATACATCTTCAGAAAAAAATAATTTTGTATAAAATTAAAATAAATACCCTGATACGCGGTTGTTGAGAGTAAAGTTAAATTTACAAACTGGGATGTATTTTTTGTGATGACCGGGGGTGTATTATTGATGTATAATAATGACGTATTATTCTTATATATACATAGTTAATATTTGTGGTAAATGTCCGACGACGTCTAAAGCGATTGTCGGCCATCAGGCAGTCGAAGTTTAATATGTATATAAACATTATTTTAATTGATTTTATATATTAAAAATCCTAACATATCCATCAATAATATGATGATATCCGTGTATTAAGTTGGCGACTGTTTATAGAAGGCGTCAGTAACGGATAAATTACAAATAGCTTATTTAAATATTTTTCATATTTTTGAAAATATTTCTATAAAATATCCAATATATATAATACTTATAATATTATAATATAAATAAATATCTAATAATTTTTTTTTATATAACTAAATGTTATTTTTCGATTTCAGTTTTTTTTATAATTAAATATTTAAAAATAAAACAACTTTTATATTAACAGATAATACTCCAGGATTCCGTAGTTCAATTCCAAAAAAAATAATTCATATTTTCTAATTAAAAGGTTACTTTAAATATAAATTAAAGACAAGACATTCATAATTATTACTTAATAATTTATATACCTATATAAATATTTTCCTGATTCCATTAATTGATTTTCTATTTGATTGTCCCTCTTCTCCAAATTAAACATAAACATATTTGAAAATAAACAAACGAGTATACTTATACATGAATACGTTATGTATTTATTCAAATCATATATTTTTAAATTTTGAAACATCATAGGTGTTACAAAAAATTTACTATTGTGAATATAATTGTGTTTATTTCATATCAATGAAAAAATAAATAGTTCCAACTTATAAAACAAGTAATTGAAATGTTGCATGATAATTATAATTCACATTAACTTTTTTCTATGTAAAGTCAATCATGATAATGTACATAACAGATAACAAAATGTATTTTGAAGAAATAAATTTGAATTAATAATTCCCCATAATTATCTTTATATATTATTTAATGTGTACTACATAAGAGAACATTTAAATCGATAAGAAATGTAATCGTTTGAACAAAAATTATATTTTTAGAAATTAAATGATTCACTCGAAATTCAGAATCTCAAATCACGTTTAATTTTATTTTTGTATATGTTCACGTCACTTGTGCAAAATAATTAATTATTTAATCTGCTGTTATCATCACACTTCTCCTTTACTTCAGGTCTAATAACATTTTTTGTAAATTGTTTTTCTATGTTGCCAATAGGTTTATATAAGACTAAGACTGCGTAGTCATTTTCTCTAAAGGACATTGCTATACCAACTGTTGTTGTTTCACTCCATATAATACGTGTAAATGCATCTGCAATTATAAAACCAGGTATACGAACAATCGTATTACTTGTATTTTACTTAAAAATTGAAAGTTATACGATGTCAAAAAAATATTTTTTCTGGAAAGAGAAATCTATTTAATTGAGAAGTATTAAATTTTTAACAAATTTCATTCTAGTCATATTTACGAACAACTAATTTCACGAACATATTAGACTCAATAACGAAAACAAAATTACGAAAATAGTAAGTTTGCTTTCGATTAAATTGTTCAATAAGACATCATGACGATAATCGAAAAAAATTTAATAAGTTACATTTATGAACACACCTATTTAGAAAATGTTTACCCTATATGAGCAAAAATTATTTTGGTGTATATCATAATTTATTAATAAATATGTTTTTATATGTTAAAATATTTTATAACAGTTTTTAATTACACTATTAGAATTGAAACGATATAAATATATCGAAAATAAAAATAAAATTATTGTGATGGGAAAACATTTACGTCGCACGATTGGTTAAAAGCAAAAACAGAATCCAAATATATATGGTTAACTTATTTCAGTAATTTATATAACAGTAAAGAAATAAATCAAAAAACATAATTTTGGACATCATGTGCTATATGATAAATTTACCTGTCTCTGTATTTTGTGGTTCAATATGGTAATTGTAACCGTACCCTTGATTGTACCATTTAAAAAATACTATTTTAGCTTCCTCAATATCCAGTTTTGTATTATCATTAAATGGCATCCATGAAATATTCATTCCATATTCGTTATGGGATATTGCAATATCTTTAAAAATTACATTTTCCAGTATATTAAATGCCTCCTGACTAATCTAAAAAAAAAAAAACGAGCAAATTATATCAATATTATAATAAATTTTACTTACAAATATCGGTAAACTACGATCATTTAGTTAATATTATGACCATATTTTTGGTTTTTACAAAAAACTTGTATAATGTATTATTACGTACTTCATCGCTATAAATCAGATCGCTTACATTGTGTTTAAAGCGGTATTCGTTATGTAAATTGAATATATAAAGAAGAAACATCTTTTTATCTAAAATAAAATATCAATATTATAGTACTTACATATAAATAAATATAAGATTAAAGAAAATAAAACACCCGTAAATCATATTATTTTTTTTTTAAAACATATTTTAAGGCTTTTCTCTCATTATGTTATTTTAGTTTTATTAAGCATCATTATAAAACAACTCACTTTCTGGACTAATGTCAACAGATAATATCGTTCCCGCCAAAAATATAATAAATAAAAGATAACGTCCAATTGCTATCATGTTGAAGCTGAAAATATAAAAAGTATTACTACTCTAATGAGATCACACTATAACCAAATAAAATCCACTCACCAGTGAAGAACAGGTTACACTTCTTTAAGAACGTTGGTAGAGTCAAAATAATAAAATTATACTAATACATGTACTCTACTCTTATTGCACCATCTAAATCAATTTCGTATAGATAGTTATATTACATTAGATATCTAATGGTGTGAATTTGTATTACTTATACGTATAAACACATGTATAAACACTGCTCGCAAATTCGGCAAATACTCACTTCTCAAAATCGTTATACCACGCAGTTTATTTATTTAATGCGTAATTTATTACATTATTCAATATATGTAATAATTTGTTGCTCAACCTGGATCACGTAGCTAAAGAACATTTAAAATGGGGATTTTTTTTTACCATATAAAACTGTTGATTTTTATTAGAAATTTGTCGAATATTATATTTAAGATCCTTTCTTGGAATTAAACAGAGTACATTTAAAATGTAATTAATATGAGTTTTCCTTATTTTTTTTTTTTTTTTATAAAATATTTTTGCCTTTTAATTAACTACATAACAATTGCAATAAAATAAACGTTGTAAATCATCGACACATTCGTTATTGACATGAGAATCATTAGTATTGTTTAGGTGAAAATTGAATACAAGCTTAGTATTATAACTATTTGTTGTAATATTGTATAACGATTTTGATATGTTGATTTCAAAATAAATAATGAAAATGAACTGAGTTAGTATACTGTATTAATGTTGATTACGGAAATAAATTACTACCCATCATAAAATTGGAACAAACTGAACTTTATTTATTTAAACTTTTTTTTTATTGTTCTTCGACAAATTTGGTACAAAATTAATTATCCTTATTCGATATTCGAACAGTACCCTTTTCTGTTTAGTTTGGTTTGAAAATCCAACAGTTTTGAGCACCACTAAAAAAATTATTATAACGGTTCCATCAAGAATCTTATGATTATTATTGTACTAGCTGATCCAACAGACGTTGTTCTGTCTGAGCTATGAATATTCAATTTGAACTGAAATAAATAATAAAAAAAATATTTTTTTCAAAAAAAGTATTTATTGTAATGCTTTTTGATACAAAACATTGTTAGTTTTGTTTACTGGCGCGTAAATAAATAATATTGATGGTTTTCCGGCACGGAAATAGGCAACATACAATTAGTCATGTGAAAAACATGAATTTTCCAAATTGATGCCACAAACACCTAACGACTGCCCTTGTGATTTATTTATCCACATTGCAAATGCAAGCCGTAATGGAAATTGTAACCGTTTAAAGTCGAACTCCATGTCGTTCGGAATCATAGGGAAGCGTAGAATTATAACGTCTTCGCCTTTGTACATTCCTTTCAGTATTGTGGCTTCGATGAGGTGGTAAATTCCAGCGGACAATTCCAGCGAATATAAAAATTACGTTGGATAGTTTACAACATCATCTTGGTTAGTAACGGAAACAACCGATTTGTATGTCATTAATTCCCCAGCTATCTTATTTTGAATCTGAAAATTCATTTCATTGACATCAACGTTTTTTAGAACCAATATAACACGTTCGCTCAACCAAACATGATTTTTATAATTTTGAGCAATGTTTAGGAACACTATCTCGATGAGTTCGGTCTTTGATTAAGTAAAGTGACAAAAATTGGCAGGGAATGTAATGAATCCAGAAGATGTATCAACAGGAATTTTGTCATTACCAATGTCGAGCAATTTTTTAGAAAAAACTTCTTCAGATCGGTCGTTCTGCCAATTGACTCACATGTTCATATTTAATTTGAGTGTTTTGACGTATTTCCATAGAAATAACGACTTCGAACATGTATTAAGTCCGTCTACTGGCGTTGATCGTGGAATCACTAGCAATGTTTGTCGAAAATCACCTTCCAACAGAATTATCACACCACCAAGTCGGTTATGGTTGTTTCGTAAATCATGTATCGTACGATCTAATGCTCCCAAAGATTTTTTGTGTACCATCGTGCATTCATCCCAAATGATCAATTTGCTTTGCTGCAACACTTTGGCCATCGCAAAATTCCTCGAATGGTTGCAAGTTGAAGTTTCATTAGTTTGCATGTACAACGATAAAATAAGTGCTGAATGAGCTGTTCGACCGCTTTTCAACAAAGTAACAGCAATGAATGAAGTACCTGATGAAGCAAGTGCAAGTGCAATTAATTTTGCGATTGAATCGTTACTAAAATCAATGATATTAAAAACGTTTTTTCAGATCCACCAGGAGCATCTAAGAAAAAAATTCCGCCAGTTCCATCGTTCACTAATTTCATGGAAATATCGTTGGCATATTTTTGTTGCTGATTAAAAAGGGGAAAGTTCCTTTGAACGGTTTCTTTCGATACCTCGAATAGTATTGTGTTTCGCGTCTCAAATCTTCATTATATGCGTCGAGTATTGGGTGATTGGGCGTTGATATTCCTAATTGTATTAATTCTTTGTTGGTAAGCAACAAGCACATGTCATCAATTAAAATTAATGCTTTATGGTGAATTTCTTTGTTCATTTCCAAACCTGCATTCGATATTCTAAGACGCATCTGATGCAATATATCTTCAGCCATATGATGTTTATATTTGTTCCATAAATCAATCGGTGTTTATGGGAAGCGTGTAGACAAAATTATAGAGTACAATATATATTTATTTTGCATTTGAGGAAATCACAGCATCTTCGAGAATGTGGTCCCAATGTGTGTCATTCTGCTAGCAATCCCAAACGTTGAAAGGCTTCTTTGTATATGCACAATACACAGTTCCCAATACACAGTTCACAATACACAATAACTGTCCCCAAATGTTAAAATGTTGTTCAACGACGAACTAACAGTAAACACAAATGAAAACACTCGTCTTAGCTGAGATGGACTATATACAGACATCCTAATGCATCGGTGGAAAATATTTGTGGGTAACCTGGAACTGGCTGTCCTTGTTTCCGTCGTTGAAATTTCTTTGACGATTGATTTCAGGTATAATAAATAAATATAATAATATTCCTTAATAACAAATGATTTTCAGATTTAATAACTAATTAAATTATAGTAAATATTAAACAATAGTAAATATTAAATAATAAATTACTTATTATAAAAATAACCGACTTCCTGAAACTATTATCTTACAGTATTACAAGGTATTTATTTTTTTAAATCGTATTTTCTGGTGGTATTCAAAATATGAAACAGTTTTATTATGTTGGTCGTCTTAAATCAGGCGAATATATATAACAAAAACTCAGTATTAAATATTGTATAGTAATAAACAATATTCCTGTTTCTAAAAAATATGAATTCTTAGAACATATGAAATATTCTTTTTTTCTTATTATAGAATAAACATTATTTGTCAGTAGTAATATTCCGATTATTATAATTATACTCTTTTTTTCTGAAGAATATGGTGTGCAGATAGTTCTTTTATTGATACAAATTTTCGATTTATTCCCTGTAGTTCACTTAAACTCATCGAAAACCCATAAAAAAAACAAAAAAATTGAGTTGAAGATGTATAGACATTTTGTATTATTTGTATTATTTAAGAGTTAAAAATTTAAAACAAAGTTGTTTGAAGTGTAAATTTTTAATAATTTTTATAGACATTTTCAAAGTGGTTAGTCGCAATTATTTTTATTGGATTTATGTTTTTATTTTGAAATTATTTGGGTCGGGAACAAACAAAATTAGTTTGTGAGGCCGACCACTAGACTTTTTTGTGCGTGAAAATTTAAAAAATAACAAAACTGCAAATATATTAATGAAACAAAATCTATATTACCAATAGCATATAATTAACTAACAAACAACTAGATACTTACAGAATGGATAACCTGGACTTGACTGGAACCTTGGAGTGCAGACTTGTGATCAGATCTGCGTTCCTAGCTTCTTAAATGTTACAAAAAAAAAACAAAACAATGCAGACGCGTGTTTATGAGCCTATGGATGAGTAAGAATACAATATAAAAAAGGTACAAAAGCATAAAAAATAAACTGTACAGACGCGTGCATGCGGAGCTGACAAACTTGTAAAAAACACAATATATGATGTGATGAGGTACAAATAACTGTGCAGACAAGTATGTGGGGAGTTGACAAACGTGTAGATACAATATATAATTTGATGTGGTACAAAAAAACTGTGTGGATTCGATTTATTCGCAATGGACGTGAACAACGACAGTATTGCCTTATTTGGCAATAGACCGTCTGTCTTATGTACGGTTTCATGAACCTCGCGACAACGCAATTTTGTAATATTGCGTATTATAATTATTATCGAAATTGATTATTTCTTAATTTAGTATTATTGATAACTTGGGGTTTTCTCTAATGAACAGAAATATTAAAAGAAAATCTGGTTTAACTCAGAACTGCTAGAATATTTTATTTTAGATTCGAAACAAAAATATATTGGGTTTACAGTCATATGTTTTTCTATTGTCTATTGACATATTCTCATATAGTTAAAATACTTTAATATTTTAAAACTTACTTACCAGTAGATAACCGTATATAGTTTTCATTTCTAAATAATTAAAAACAGATAATAGATTGGTCTCAATATTTATTTGTAATCATGGGAAAATTATATGAACATTTAGAAAAAAAAACTTAAAATGTTCGATATATTCAGTTGGAATATATTGTAAAGAAAGGCTCTTAAAGATTTTATGACATTTACTATATTCATAAATTATAACTTTTATTATTAATAATCTAAAAAAATACTCAATTTAACAGAATATTATCTTAAATAGAAAGACATTTATCATTGTTTTAAAATTAAAAAAAAAATAATAACTGTATGATCTCTATTTTATTGTCAAACTTCTACCAACAGGCATGGCACTTAATTCTCCTTACATTGTTTTTTCTCATTTTTACATGAATAAACAGCGGTGCATTTCAAATTTTTTTAGTATTTACCTATATAGGCTATATAATGACTGGTCTATAAGCTTATACCGTTCACCTGTATTATATTTATAAGTTTACATTATTCTGTGATTATATTTAAATATGACATTTTTATCAGTATCTACAGTAATTCTTCTTTTTTGGTTTGGGGGAGGAGGGCAGTATCTCTATATACTTCATAGTTTTTCGTCCGTATAACTTGTTAGCTTCAAACACACGCATCTGTAAATTTTGTTTTTCGTTTATTATATTATATTGTTTTTTTGGTTCCACACACTTGTCAGCTCTGCATACAAGAATCCGTAATGTTTTATTTTTTTATTGTATTGCATTGTTATTTTGTTTATATACTATCGTTGACTCCGAACACATTCGTCAGTAAATGTTTGTTATTTTGTTTATTATATTGCCTTGTTTTTCTGTTTTCACACACTTGTCAGCTCTGCACATACGCATCCGTAAATTTTTGTTTTTTGTTCTTCATATTGCAACTTGTTTATATTAATGTATATCATTTGAATATTTTTTTACTAAAAACAATATTTCATATTCTCAAAATTGTCATTATTAAGAACATTGAAATTGTCAGTTTTTAATTACACTGTTCGGGTGTATTGCTGCCATACTAGCGGAGCGTTGACCGATGCACTTAACATCATTAATTACAGTTATTACCGCCGCTTATCGTTATATTTGTCTGTCGTCAACGAGTCGTCTTCTTATATACACTGTATCCATTTTAATTACACATTGTTACCGTTACAGTTTTTTTTTTGCGTTACTGTCACCGTCTACATTTTGCACCACCGTCGCCGGCGGTCACCATCGGAATAACTACAACCGTTTGATCGCCGTCGTTGCCTTCGTCATCGAAAAGCGGCTTATTTTATTTTGTTATTCTTTTATAATATATATATATATATATATAGTTTGTATATATAAATATATTATAATAATAAGTATTATGATAGTCCTTATAATGGCCAGTAATTTATTTGTGTCTTAATTATTTGTTTTTTAGTAGTAAATTTTTCATACCGAAATAGTTGTGTCGTGATCAGAGTTTAAATATCCGAAAATTTCAATTTAATAATTTCTTTTTATACAGTCTATTTTGCTTTCTACATTTGAAGTAACATACACAATAACCGTTAATTATCACTTGGCTTGATAATTATCATCGATTTCATTTTCTATATGCAACATAATGCACATGTGATTTTTTAATGGATACTTGTCTTACGTTTGACATATTTCGATTGACTCTCTCAAGCCAAAAATTCTTCAATTGAAATAAAAAAGAAGAAGAAAAGAAGAAAAAAAAGAATAATAGAATGATAGAATCGTTGACAAATAAATTATAGTTACAAGTAATTTTCATATATTTGAGATGAATATTTTATACAAACTAAGACATACATTTTCATTTTAATATTGTTACATAATATTTCAAAATCTGAGTTCTTTAAACAGGATAGAAATATGGTAACGTCTATTTGGAAGTAGGTTTTACTCTAATTATTTCTCTATAATTTACTCATATAAGTCTGCATCAACAGCTTTCATGACCAGAGGTGAAACTAGAAATGATGTGCTGGAAAAATACTTGAATTATGCCTAATCATATCCACCTCAAACTATATTTTTTTTAAAATTATTAGAATATTGATATTTAATATATAACTTAGAAGTAAATTAGTTAACTAAAAGTATAATTGAATAGGTATTTTTTTTAATAATCGGCCGGTACATTTTTTTTCATTGTATTTTTTTTCTATGCTTATTTTTTTTTTATTTATTCAGTTATACATGATCCACATATTTTTCCTTTTTTTATGTGTGTGATTTCTTTATTTTTTTATGAATTTTTGTATCTATGTATGTGTATATTGGGAGGAAGAGTGTAATTTGTTATCCCCGTCTACGAACGTGGGACACTCTCTCCGGAGGTTTTATTCGAATGTGATGAAATAAAACAATGAGTTCTATTTTTCTATTTTGTGATATTTCTTGTGATTTCTCTTCTCGCGAAGTTTTTACGCGAGCCCGAGCTTTTCTCCGTAATAACGTCAATAAATGATATATTTTGAATTATACATCGTCTTTTATTTATTTGTATTTGTGTATGTTTTCTGATAGAGTATTTATTTGGTAAAGAAATCCGGTGTGTGTCCAAAGACCTAACCACTGGTTGGCGACCCTATATTAAAAGGTATTCGCCACCGAGCGATCTGACCGGAAGTAGCGGAAGTAGATATATACTATCACGTTATCATACTGTCGACCTTGTTCAGCTCTTTTACGTTTTTCCGTTAAAATTGAATTTTATGATTTTGTAACTCTGTACATATAATGCAACGTTTTGCACGAATCCAATGTTGCCAAATATCGTAATGTTACTTCTAATTTAAACTTAGCAAATAATCCACTCCTCATTATCGTGTCTTCATTTTGAACTTTTGGACCAATCTTTAATATTAAAAATTGATTCAATATGTATTGTAGTATGCAAATAGTTAACTATAATCAAAAAATATTTTACTAAATTATAATTATTTTACCTTTTCTAATAAAATAATAAACATATCCTCGTTGACTCTTAAAAAGTTGAAGTAACTTTGGGAGTCTTTAAGCGCAAGTTCTCATAGTAAAGTGTTTGATACTCCTAATTGATTCCTACGCTGAATCCACTTTTTCACCCAAAACTTCTTTATTGGTAATTTTTTTAAAAATTTTTAATTTAATAAATTAGTTGAACACTCACAACCGCAAATTCCAGCTCATAGGTGGACATTATATAGTAATTAAAATAATACATTACACAAAATAAGAATATTGTGAATTAATATCAAACTTCAATTTTCTGCAATAATACACAAACAATTCAAAAAATGTTTTAAATGTTATCTTTAGATGCTGATGTGATAAATAAATACTTATCACAGATTTGAAACGCCGTATGAACACATAGTAATAGTGATACAAAATTTGTTTGTGCTATCACGACAACAACTATCATGTTCTACTATCGTTGTGCAACCCTTGCTTTACACCACAACTAGTTTATGGCGCTTGTCGCCTTTACGGGTTTTTTAGTTTGTTTTTTTATGATAACAGTTAAAAAAGTGACGGGTAATCGAATTTATACTGTACCTACCTATTTTATTCCAATTGATTTAATTCACCATTTAAAAATAATAAGTAGAGCTAGGAATTTGTAGCATTTTCATTTTTGTTCATAGTACTCCAGCACATAGTGTATCAAAAACAAAATTCGATTTATACTTCACAGTTAATATATAAAATTTGATACTACATTTTTTTGCATTTTTTTATAATTTTCAAGAATAAAAGCTTTAATTTTTATTTATAAGCTTTTGTAATTTTTTTTATCAATTATAAGTATATTTGACTTTTTAAATGAACATTTTAAAAATGTGTTAATGAAAGACTAATATTTAGATGAAAATATTTTCATTTATATATTTTTAATAAAGGTCTTGCAACTTATCCAATATCTATTTATTAATAGGTATTGATAAAAATAAAATAAATTCCATATACATAAGGTTAATATAGAAAAAACAATTTTAATTTGAAATAGAAAATTAATTATGTTTGTTGATATTAAGTATGAAATAAATTTAGTAAAACAATTTTAATTTATTATATCAAATAGATATAGATATTTTGAAAAATTTCTAGTACACCCAATTAGTAAAAGATGGTAGACCACAAAATATGAGTAGCGACCATATTTTATTTAGAGGACAGAGAGAGCGTGTCATACTTTACTAAAATTATCAACAACGTCAAAAGTAAATATGATAGATAATATTATGTCAACCTTATCGGCAGTGGCGTATTAAGGGAGTGAGCTAAGGGGTCAACTGTCCCGGGTATCACGTTTTTAGGGGCATCAAATTTTTAAGGGTTTTGTTTAAATAATATTACTACTTGTTTTTTAAACATTTGATATTCGAAGTTATATTCCACAGTTTGGAAAATAAAAATTATCAGGCATGAACACCCTGTATATATCCTATAATTAATAGTATGTTATTAGTTTATAGTTATAAACATTGTAAACATTGAAAATAAACATTTATAAACATTAATGGATTATTGATTTATATAATTTATTTATTATTTTTTTTATGATTTTTTAAAATATTTTTACGTAAAATATACCTAAACGATTCTCGAATTCACACCACGAAATACCTCCTTTTCTTCTTTTCATTTTAGCGACCTTTATACCATATTATTTATTTTTTGTATTATTACATATATATAAACATTAAGTATTATTATTACAATATGTATCTTTGAATGTATAGTGTGTTACCTACCTTTACCTAAAAGTATACTTACCTTTGTTGAACTTGAGCATTGTAATATTGTAAAAATGTAAATATTTAGTTGTAATTGTTTCAAATTATAAATAAAAATCTTGCAACATAACGAGCACTATACGCGATTTCGTTAATTAATTGTTATGAAATGCCGGGCGGGCCAACATTTGTAAAATCACGTTCTTTTTGGCTTTGGACGCCCATCTATACACGTTGTACGCACCGCTTGATTTATAAATATTTGTACTTTTTCATTTTGTGATTCGTTTTGTCAAAGTCACACCCCTGATAGAGTAGATCCGTAAAGAAGGTTAACCTAACCTGCCAGCGATGCAATACAACTGGTGAGATAGGTTAGATAGATTGGAATAGATGGGAATAGATAGGAATAAAACACTCCCCAACTACGTGTATAATCAAGTATAATATATTTTATATAAGTATATTTTTCAAGTTGATTTTTCATTTAACCTTAGGTGGTAATTCAATAATTTGATAATTTTGTTTTTGATTGGAATTTATTTTTTTGTTAATTGATTTATTTTTTGGTTTATTTATCAGGTTTTAATTATTATTGTAATCTGAGTTTTATACCACAATAATAAGTTTGATATGGTAAAGCCCTAAGGGGAAAAAACGAAACATGGTGTACATTTTGATTAAAAAATCCTAGATCTCCTTCACTAGTAAGGTGTATTACGGATTTAGGTTGGCGATCCAGCAGAAAGCGAGACTTCAGTAACCATGGCGTTACGATCTGTACGGGGGACATTGGACAGTAACCTACCGGCCGATTATACGTGGATAGCCTATTCTAACGAGTCAGTAGGATTTTGTTTTATTAAATCGACTAAGTCGGTAAACGAAAGAACGACTCGGTGGTATATGGTAGGCGTCGTGCGATCGTTACATCTGTCATGGCCGGGGTGGCAAATATCGTGACTGCGGCGGTCCCGGTATTACGTCGTCCACACTGGCTAGCTGGGCTTGAACAGCGGTGGCTGGTGGCGACGACGACGTTGCGTGAACGGGAAAATAGCTGCATACAGGAACAAAACGACGGGAACTACGAAATACGAAACGACCGACGCAGTGCGTCCATGCTCGATGTTGTGTGTTTGAGAAATAAAAAAAAAATCTCCAAAAGTTTTTGTTTTCAGAACACTCGTTAGATTTTATTATACAATAATTATTATATGTACGAAGTTTTTCGTGCAACCACCCGTTAAAAAAACAGACGTTCCAATTTTTATTGGAAAAAAAAAAAAAAAACGTTTTTCGTACGACAGACGACCAAAAGAACTTATAACAATTTTCTGGCAATGCGGTCGACGATAAGAGATATAATTATATTAGTAGAAAATTGAACAGTGTATGACCGGTTGACCCGTTCATTCTTCCTATTAATAGTCCGACCGACCGACCATCCAACTTTCGGAACGTTACAAATCAAATATTTAAAATAATTATTCCATTGTTTATTGCTCATGATTACACATAGATGAAAAGTTTTTATAATAGTATTCGTCGCGTCCAATTCGAGTATTTAATTTTTCTTTACAATAAATTTTGGCCGAGTGAGCTATCTGTTTTCATATAGTCTGTGTAAATACATACAGTAGATTATGTCTAGAACAATGATGTTAACAAAAGAAACCTTAAAAAATAATTGTTGAATTGCTATTATTTGTAATTCGTTAAAATTATATTTTTTTATTTTTATTTTTTTTCGGTTTTATTTAATTTGAACTGAATTTGAACCAATAAAAATGCAAATGTTTTGCTCAATAAAGTGAGTAATTGACCGTAATCGAGCTTATAGAATTCGCACAACTCAAAATTAAATCGTTCGTGTAATGTTTGTAGAATAAAACATTTAATCTAAAAAGAACAAAAACACATGTGTATATATTAATGTAATATTATACATTAAACAAGCAGAGTAAGGTTAGTGCATAAGCAACACGATAGTAGATGTTATTATCATTACCTGTCGATGTACAGCAGGATTTGTTTCAACTACAGACCGTTGGTGTAAAACTGAAGTTATCCGATTTACCTAAAAATACGAGAATAAAATCTTATAAAATATACTCGTAACTATAATATTTATTATTCAATTTATCGATAGTTAAAATACAGTTATAAAGGCCATTTTAAAATACAGTTATTATAAAAATATTTTTCAGTCTTCATAACCCACACATTTTTAGTTTTTAAAATAAATAGGAATTTTTATAATTAGACGATAACTTTGGAAATAATATATTTTTTTTAATATCCTACGATATTTGTATAAAGTAAAATAACATTCTGTTAAAATTAAAATTACATTTTTTTTCTTTAAATAATTGTTTAATTAATAATAACAATTAAAAAGACCACAATTTTTAGAATTTTAATTTATGTAAATTGGCAGTCAGTAAAATTGAGTCTTACAATAACACGTGTTCAAATAGTTGATAACCCAAATTTTAAAAGCCGCATATTATAAAATATAGTTTAAAGACAAGAAAATCAGCACAATTGCCGATATCTAACCGATAATTACAATGATGTTATGAACCCAGACTTTTGAGACAAAACCTTTCCTGAAAGAAACTTTTTTAAATTATAACGAAATAGAACCGAACTGAACTTGCAATTTTTCTTTCGTACCATAACCGAATTAAACTTTATAAAAATGCAAAATATTTAAATTAAATTAAAACTCTAAAGTACTCATTCGTTGAAATGATGTTTAACCAAAATTATAATTCATAAAATAAATAATGTAAAATAATATATTCGTATTAAAATTTTCTTTGAGGTTTAAGCAAAAATTGGGTACCTGAGGACAAACATGATACGGATTTCATTTTTCTTGGTTCGATATTAGAACCGAACTATTTTGTGCATAAACTGTTTTGAATATTTCTAATTATAATACGGAGCGTTACGTCCGGTTCTGTTCAAATATCAAAAATTGTATAACATTTATAATTTTAAAATATTAGCAACGAACAAGAAAAAGTTATAATTAATTAAATATTACATTGCTTGGTTCTTTGAATCTAAGTAATTAATAATTATTCGTAACAATAACAGATTTGGAATTAAATTCTTAAATAATATTTTATACAATATCAACTACATGAAGGTTGATATTAAAAAAATATCAGGTTTTATAAAAACATATTTTAAAATATACCAATCTAAGTCATCTCAAATTTTAGAGTTTTAAACTAGGATATCAGTCCACTTGTTGATCTCGAACTTATTATAATAGATTATTATAATATAACTTCTTATAATATAATATATGATAAAATAATAAAAACAAGAAGAAAAAAATTAAAAAATTAAAAATACTCGTCATTAAAAAGAAAAAGTTAGATTTAAATAAATACATGTGTACATATATATAAAATAAAGCCAAAGAATATAAATAAATAAAAAAATTATAGTTGTTTTTAAAGATTTGTTTATATTGTAATAATTATTGGTATTATTTCATAAATGTACATATATAATATATATATATATATATATATACATTTATTTATATAAAAACAATTTTCTTTAACAATAAAGAAAACTAATACAATTCAGAGAATTTAAAAAACTTATAATAATATTAAAAATTAAATGAATCAATGGAAATAAAAGATATGAAATATAATTTTCTATTTTGAGACATTTGTTAACATTCTTGTAGATAATTTTATTAGATATAAAGTAGATTATTATTAATTATAAGTAAATAATTTTACAAAATCAATTATAATATGTTGTATATATCATTGTATAGACAAAACAATAAAAGAAGATTGGCCATAAAATTTAAAAAAAAAATGTAATAACTGTATATGAATTTACTTCTTTTTCGGTGGCATGACAGACACTGAACAACAAAACTAGATTTGCCAATTTTGATGACAGATACAATATTTCGATGTATTGATTTCTCGAATAAATCGTATCCTTGAATTTGTCAAAAAATATTATGTTATAATAAGCGTTGAGAATGATTTCCGCCACTTGGCCTCCCATAAAACTCAAGATTGGTACACCGAATATTAATCTATTGAAATCGTTCAAACATTCCAAAACTTCTGCATACAAATTCTTGTGGATACTCACAGAACTTGTCTTCTGACGGATACGTCCGTTGATTGCGTTCATTATCCATTTAGCGTACAATGTGATAATCACGAATTCGTAACACGCCATACATTGTAATACATTTTTACCAGCAAATTCGATCTGAAAATACAAGCGTGCGGTTTGAGTATTGCAACATCAACATTTTATCGTGTATAGAATATACATATATATATATATATAGTATATACATATATATGTGTACATTTATATATTTTTATTTATTTATTCATATGTGTTTAAATAAGTATCTCGTAATTCGAAAAATTCGATATTCAAAATGTTGTCAATAGCAACCCATTCCATGAATTTCTTATAGTTCATATAATATAAAGACAAAGCCAGCTTATACACGAATGTAAAATTTAGGAAATATGTTACAAACAATACCTTAGAAATTGTAAATGTGGTAAAAAAACCATTTAATAAATTGTTATAAAATAATAAATTGTAAGACTCGTGATATACATTACATAAATATGAAATACTCGTATGTTTATAAATCACTTAATCAATTATATGTTCATTACTTATTCTTACACTATAAAATTTAAATTTATAATGTAATTTTCAATTTATAAAACTACATATATTTTTCATTTCATAATTTTTTTAATTCTTAATTGCCTGTTTAATAATTATTCCATTTCTTATAGATTATAAATTCTTCGGTTAAACACGTTTTAATATTCATCATGTAATTGCGGTCTGAATTTGTTCAATTATTAGTTTTTTAAATTTTAATATTTGTGGATAATATTTATAAAATTGTGTATTAAAATAAACGCCAAATGTTTCTTATGTATTTGTTGTACTGGACAAAAAAAGCAAGCCAAATAAAAAGATGAAATTAACAAATGTCCCAAATATAATATGACGTATCTTTTAAATATTGAGTTTTTTAAAAACCCTATATGAAATCGTCTAAATAAAAAACTATACATTTTAAGGAATTAAATATACATGTATCGCAATATTTATTTTAAAATTGCTAATTAAAAAATGAAATTTGTAACAAAGTTAGGTAACATTTTTCTAATTGTTAATTTTTAAATTTAGCAGTAAAAGAAATTAATATATCTAAAAATAAACTTCATTATATATGAAAATTAAATATTCTTATTGATTAAAAAAAATTTGTTAAATTGCTCATCCTTATTTAAATGATGGACAAAATATTTACCGGTAAAACAAATACGTTTAAAATTCGATGTAGTATAAAAATAATAATAATTATCATTACAATAATAATAAATGTTATAATGTATGCGATTTTATTTACTATAAGAGAAACTTTAATAATTCTCCAATGCACACACAGGTATCTGATCTGTTTACAGACACTTCCTGTCAAGTGTACACAAACGCCGATAGCAACGAGACTGTTAAATTTTAAAGATATCGGTCCAACGACGTCCAAGCGTATTAATGTCTCGTGAACTTTCTCAAGTTTGGTAAGTGCCACCGATAGTCGGACGTCGAAAATAACCCGCCACGCTATGTACATGACGTCTGAGACGCAATTCACTTTGAAACAAAAATACAACACTATCGACAGGATATCGAACATGGTCGAGTCTAACTTCATGGCCTGTTCAAGAAAGAAACAATAAAATGTAGACATATTGTGCAATCGTTTCTCTTAAAGTTATCGGTTTAAGCGAAGAAAAAAAGTTAAGTTCGATTATGTTATGTTGTGAACAAAGTACACAACAATTTTACACAACTTTTTTTATTGAATTATATTTATTAAGAATATAATCATTTCATGTTATAATATTTACCCATTCGTGTCTGTGAGAAAATAATATGAAATGCATGTAAATCACTAATGATCGAAACATACAAAATATAACTGCATTCCACTTTTTCCCGTTGTAGTGAATGCTACCCATACCGAACACCATAAAACACTTGTTGAAAATATTCAATTTTGATTTTACACTCATAATAATATTAGTAAAATTAATAATAATAATAACAATAACATTAAAAGAATTATCATATATTGTCGATATAACTAACCGCATTAAACTGGCCATTAACACGTTTTATATCATATTATATCCATTAAATATCTTGTAGTCAACAGGCGGTGGTAGTTGTAAGACATAATCAATTATCCTTATTAATTATTCATGTCGTATTTTTCACATAATAGTTGCATTGACAAACTTATAAAATATTTTTATATAATTATGTTTTTGCGTTACTAAAACAAATAATAGATATATATGTTTGCAATATTCCATTTATGAATAATAATAAATTAATATTTAGATATTTAGTCAAAAGCATCATTTTTTCGAAATATAGTCGATTCCATACATTACCTATATATTTAAAATAATAAATTTAGGTTATGGGTTAGGGTTAGGTTATGTGTAATAGTGGTGAAAGTAACTTTATTGGAATTGACATTAATCTAACGGGATTACACATTTCTAATTAAGCGTCAGGAAGAGTATACATTTTAAATATATTCAGGGACTATCTGAAATAATTAAAACTAATTTATTATTCATAATCATTAAGGTTATAGATGATGAAATTTTTTTAAAAAAAAAGGTATGTTCAATTTTTTGAACTTTACCAATTTACTCATTATATAATATTCAAAACTAATTATAACACATACAATTTTATCTTAAAATGATGTCTTATATTTTGTTGAAAAACCCAATGGATATTTCTCTGCTATCCAGTCCAAAAACATATATACAGGTGTGTTAAAAATATGTAACATAAATTTACACAAGAATTTTGCAACAAAATATGTGATGTGGATTATTTGTAGTTTCGAATATTATTTAACGATTAAATATGTCATAAACAATGTGTTGAAGAAAAAATAAATAAACATTTTTTCTCATTTTTTCATCAAACAGAGTATAACAAATGTTATTAATTTAATATACCTACCCGCCTTTCATTAATCATGCACTCAGTTTTGTGTGAGTAATTAATGTTTTGTTTGTTTTTTATTTCATTATATTGGAATAAACGGTGAATAATGAATAAATCAACAACATTTTAATGAAAATATCATATTTGTATTCCAAGAAAACATCTGTTTCGTACCCTATTATTTTCTTATGTAAAAATAACAAAACCAAAAAAAAAAAAAGATATTTGGGTGAAACAGGTGTTTCAAGAAAATAATGAAATTACGAAAAAAATAAACAAATCAAAGTAATGGTGAAAGCAAAGCGGACTGTATTTCAAAATAACACAATATTAATAATCTTATTAAAAAGACAAAAAAAACAAAGGGTTAACAATATGCAACGTCGTTCGGATATTATACGTATTATAATCGTAAAAAACAAAATCGCTTAACCTATTTAGTATATAAAATAGATCGATAATATCATAAAAAAAAATACAAAATAAGATTACAAAAAACTATAACCTGACGGCGACGGGATTCAATGGTCGGCCAGATATTTGAAGATAACCGTGGTCACGAGAAACGCAAAACGCACAAGAAAAAATGTAAAAATTCGGTAGAACAAAAATGAGTGCGAAGCACTATCTAAACGCAATGACGACGTCTCGACGACCGGGAAAGCCGATAGACAAACTCGAGCCGAGCGGTCTTAATTAGCTTGTATGGATTCCCCCAATGATACATACATCAATGGTCGGCAGATAATATAATTATAACACAAACATTGAAAACCTGAAAACCACGTATTACAACTAAATGCCACATACGAAGCGGCGCGAACCTCAAATGTCCTAATGAGATCAAATATTTTTAGAAATCTTATTTTGTTCATTAGAAGAAACCGAATATCGGTCAAGTGCCTTTTTAGTTTCCGATCCTCTAAAATAAATGATAATCTAATATGAACGCGCGTCTTTTTCTCTCTGGTCTCATCATTATATATTTTGTGTCGCCTGCGTTGAAAGCATTGATGAAAACTGACCAAATAGATTTTTTCATCCATATGATCGTGACGGTCGTAGAGAAGACGTGGACGCAAATCAGAACTGACGCTGGCAAACTTTTAGCTGACTTCATCAAGGCGAAGTTGTTGTCAAAACTCAAGTTTTTAGGGTGAGTGGGACGTTAGAGGCGTGTTTTAGTATATGCGCATAATGACTTCATTGTCTCACACGAACTTATAGTTAATGATTATTAAATAATAATATGTGTTTTATTATTGTAATTATTTAAAAGTTCAAGAAAGTGAACGAAAACAACGCAAAGGATAGTAATATAATCGTTTTGATTTTGGAATTGGATTCCGAGTTCAAACGTCTGCTAATCGAGAACGTCTGACAACTTAATTGTCTTTTATTTGCTGTTGTATATTTTGTAGTTTTATTATTATTTATATTTCGTTTTTTCATCATTGAACATTTATATCACTTTTCTATTATTTATTGTTATCAATTTTTGTTACTTTTGTATTATTAAATTAACTGAATTAAATATTATATATTACATTAATCTTTTCAAAAAAAATTTGTTTATTAACTATTATTAAATAACATTCTCATAAACAATCTCAAAAAATGAAGTTTTGTGTTCTTTTTTATTTATTGTTGATTTTCCTTTAAAGTTGTTTTAAAGTGGACTGTAAAAACCCCCGTTTTTTTATTTTTTAATTTGTAAATATATTTGTAAAAACATTATAAATCGGAACTCAAGTTCACTCGCTGAGATGCGAACGCGAACTAGTTTTCGTTAACTGAAAATAATCTATACGGTTTAAACTGAATTAAATAATATATATGACATTAATCTTTTCAAAAAAAAATTATTTATTAACTATTATTAAATAACAATCCCATAAACAATCTTAGAAAATGAAGTTTTGATATCTCTTCAATTTGAAGTTTTTATTTTATTTGTTGTTGATTTTCCTTTCCATATTTACACTTTGTATTTTAGATATTTATTATTATTATTTATTTTTTGTTGTTTTATATTCATATTATTGTTATACATTGTTTCGTTCAATAAATTTAATTTAATATTGTATACATTGCATTATCATTTTTAAAAATGTTATTTTCTGTTAGATAATTTTTGTTTATTCATAGAAAACGTATAAAGCTCGCACAGTACGACCCACCTGACCCACCTGATGTATTCCAGTAGCTGTGTGTTTATAATAATACTATGTAATGGTGATTTTTCTATTACGAATCAACGATTATCGGCTATGAGCACTAATAAATATTCTAATCTATGCCCAATACTATTTCGATCAACATATCGCTTAATTCCTAGAAATATATTGTAATTTTTCTTTTAAATACATAAGATATAGTATTGTGATTAATTAGAAATAAGACTGACACGCCAAATTTCAAATTTTCTTGTTAAAACAAAAGAACTTTTTTACGTCTTTATAACGTAAAAATAATTGAACGTATACCATATTCGTTTATGGGCGATTTTTTTCTTATTTATAACTGTTATAAAATTATGGTAAACCACAACGTATGTGACGACACTAAAAATCGATATTGTATATTAGGTTTAAGTTCAATGTCATTAAGTTGTGTTATTAAACGCGTTTTCTTACCACTACAAAAAATAATTTTTTGTATATAAATTATTACGTTATTATGAGTATACTTATTCGAAATAATCACGAATATAAACTTAAAGACAGTTTTTATGGCGAATTTATCATTGCTGAGATATTTCATGCCCTATAAAATTAAACTTATGAACTCGATTAAATATCATTGATAAGTAAAGCATATGATTTTTTCAAGATGGTGAATATTTCTCTATAGACCACCATTAAAAACAAAAGTGATATCAATAAATTATTTGATATTTCTTTCCGTCGTCTTGAATTTTATATTTTATAGTATATCGATACATTACGGACCTTACTAAAGTGCGAGAAAAACAACATCTGTATAAACATGTAGATGTGTACCCATTTATTAAATACCTACATATATATCATACGATAACGAATATGATATCATGAAAATGGTATAAAACATAATTAAAATATTAGTTTTGAATATTGCTATTAAATATTTATATAATATTTTAACAACATATTCCATATTTTCGATCAAAGGTTTGCGTGTCCGATTGTATATTTCATAATTGTTCCAAATATTTATTCCACAAAAAATTTAATTGAAATATAACCATAAAAATTTAAGATCTCAAAATATAATTATTTTATAAAAATTAAAAAACAATAGTTGAATTGAGATTTAATAATAATTTTTTATATTCCTGTATATCAAAAATACTCATTTCTGATATTTGATTAAAAATATTCTTAAGAATACCTCTATCACATATAAAGACATATTAATTTAATACCTTATCTATATATCATGGAATCACTAGCAATGTTTGTCAAAAATACACTTACAATTTTTTTGATGCCGTTGATTTTTAATAATATTTGTATATCGTTTTTATTCAAAATAATTGTATGATTTAATGACTAGCCATTCAAAGTAATTGTAATCTACTCAAAAAATTATAATTGCAAAATAAATTTTATTACAATATTTCCAAACGGAGAAATTATTAATTGGTCAAAAATGGAAAAGATTATTCATTATAACAGCAAAAACTAAGTTTTTGTAAAGAAAATATTATCTTGAACCGTTTGGATAAGAAATATATGTACACATGTACATTTTACAAAAACTTGTCGGCATAATAATATAATATATTATATTATATTAATAATAAAATATTAAAATTTGTAAAACAATGAAACTATACAGTGTATAATTTAATACGTATTTCCCATCCAGGAATAGTATATTTCATAATTATACTAAATAATTTTGTCGTTTCAACTTTTAGTTATCTTGTTAACTTCAAAAGCTATGATAATGACATACAATTTTATTTCTGAAACATTGTACATAATAAATTGTTGATACCTAATTATATGTGAAAGCTGTTTTGAAGTGGACTGTAAAAAACCCCGTTTTTTTATTTGGTAATTTTTAATATATTTGTTAAAACATTATAAATCAGAACTCGAGTTCACTCGCCGAGATGCGAACGCGAACTAGTTTTCGTTAACTGAAAATGATCTATACGCAAATAAATATTCTTTGGAAAACAGATATTATATAATAATTAACGAATACTATACGTACCACCCCCCTTAAACAATTATTTAATATATCGGAATAATTGATTATAATAAATAAGAAAGAAACTAGGAATTAAATAATTATATAAATAAAGAAACAAATAATAGAATTACAGTGAAAAAGAAGGATAGTTCTGGTAACCGAATTATGGTAATCACAACAGTGGAAAGTAGCTGGCTCAGGGACAGCAATAATTTTGGTTAAAAATAAAAATCAATTCTGGTTATTCGTAAATTGTTGTCATAACATTAATGTTTATCGTTAGAGCTAAACTTGGTTTGATAATGCTTACAAAAATAACGTTATAGAAGCAAAAACAGTTTTGCAAATATTACTGAATATATCAATATAGTGTGTGTATATAGTACAACACTCTTCTATTTACGGAAAAATTTTAGCATTCCAGGCAGCTAACGTTTTTGTTATGGTTACTAAATTTTAATGTTAAATTCATAAAATACTAGGTTAGTACAACCATAATTTTATTGTATAGATTTCCATGGTTGTACTTCTCTTACAATATTTTCTAGTTATAGTTACCAAACTTTCAGTACATTTAGCATCATCAAATATGCTAGTATAAGAAAAAAATATTAGCAAAAATTATATTTTACATATAAATAATGATAGTATGAAAGGAGAAAGGTACAAAAATTTAATAAAAAAGCGTCAGCCGACCTGCTTCCGGTGCGGTGAGCAGGGCCACATCGCGGCGGCCTGCAGGGCGGCGGTTGCGGAAAAGGACACGGCAACGACGGAGGCGTCGAAGGATGAGGTGGATGTAGAGAACCGAATCCCTCCGACGGCGCCGGCGGCTCAAACTGCTACTAGCGGCGAAGCGGCCATGGAAGTGGAGGTGGACGGGCGATCAGAGCCGTCGCCCACGACCTCAAAGACTCGCGATGGAGTTGAGGTTAGTACAAACTAACCTTAACCACTGCAGGGAAGCCCAGGACCTGTTCTGGGAGTTCGTAGGACGGGAGGACATCTCGGTGGCGCTCGTCAGCGAGCCGTACAACGTCGACCGTTCTGGTTGGCGGTGCGACTCGTCTGGGCGGGCTGCCATCGGGGTCCTTCGCGCCGGACTGGAAGAAACCGGATTGAGGAAGAAACAGAAGGAATAAAAATGCTTGCATACGAGTCTGCAACACATTGGGACATTTTATGTCTTTACTTCCCACCACCACATCCCACACACACACTCACACCCACACACATACTCACACACACTCACCCACACACAGACACACTCACACTCACCTACACACACACACACACACACACACACACACACACACACACACACACACACACACACACACACACACATACACACACACGCACACGCACACGCACACGCACACACATACTCACACACACACACACACGCACACACACACACACACGCACACACATACTCACACACACACACACGCACACACGCACACACCTACACCTACACACTTGGTTGGGTAGTAACTATAATTTCGTGATGCGAAGCGGTGACGTTTTTTTCGGTTGTGTGCCAAAGCAAAGACATAAAATGTCAAAAACAACATTAATTTTGTATTTAATCATATTTTATTATACATTTTTTTATATCAATAGGTTTTTTTAAAAAATCATTTTACTATAGATTGATATCACAAACTAGAATACAACAATTATTTTTTGTTTATATTATACTAGTATTTTTAATTTTAAACAGAATTATGATTATTTACATACACTGACATACACAAGATATATTTCATTACATTAAAAATAACTTCTCAAAGTAATATATCTTTTTCCATTTGAAGTTATATTTATATTATTTGGTATAGGAGATACAAGAGAATCTAAATATATGAAACAATTATTATATGTTTCTGGAAAGTTAACTTCATATTAATTTACATGTTCATCAAAATTGATTGTTAAAAGAGAATTACATTCAAAAATTATTCTTTTGTAATTATACATTAAAATATGATTTACAGAAATAAATTTGAAATCATAATTTTCCAAAATATCTTTTGTATGCAATTTATTTTTATAACATATTTTTAACTGTAGCCCAACTAGTACAAAATAAAGATTTTTCTAAGTCAAGATTGAGAATATTTTGAATTCTATGTAATTTCAATAAACTTAATGCTTTACAAAGGCTTATAGTAAAATCTTTACATAATTTACTCTTAATAAACATATTATTCAAGTGTAACTGATGCTTAATTGTTTGTGTCATATATATATTAGGTGAATTAAATGATGACCTAGCAGCCATTTTAGAAATTCTATGTTTTGCTTTATATTTTATTAACCATAAATGACCAACAGGACCAAATTTTTTTATCATAATGGGTAATGAACCAAAAAGTAAAATTTTGGCTTAAGAATATTATTACTTTATTTCAAATAAAAATAACACATTACCGCTACTACAGTTTAAAACAATGGTTCTTAACGTGGGCGGTACAGCCCCCTAGTGGGCGTTTTGGTTTGTTAGGGGGGCGTTAGGTTTAAAGGGGGCTTTAGGGGGGCAGCTAGCTCTCAAATGCGGAATAATGGAAAAAATAAAATGTCCAATAATACAAGTGTCCAGTGACACGTATTATCACACGTGAAATCAGAATAGTTGTAATTGCGCACGGCGTAGGCCGTAAATAACGTTCGAATGCCACGTTATCTAATCGAGTTTTACAAGATCTCAAGCCTCATTTACAAATGGACTTTATCGATCTTAAACACGACTGTAAGGCCCAAATTGTTTTTAAGCAGGTCGTTTTTGAGTTTGCCTGGGTCAAGCTAAAAGACACATATCCACAACTATGGAAAAAAGTTAAGTTGTTACTTCTTTCCTTCCCGTCAACGTATCTAGCAGAAAAAGGATTTAGCGTTGTTGTTCAGCTTTTAACGAAGCAAAAAAATCGGTTGGATATTTGCAATAAATGTGATCTGCGTTTAACTTTAACCAACATTGAGCCAGACATCGAAACATTAGCCGCTTATCATCATGCCCAGGGCAGTCATTGAATAGGTATGATATGAAATATTATTTTTTGTATAGAAATGTTTAAATTAGAGTCAAATAAAACATTTATTTACTAAACATTAAGAGTTTTTAATTTTAAAAACTGATCCATAAAGGTATGAGAATTTTTGTTGGAAGGGGGGGGGGCATAAGCCGTCAATTATCTTGGCGAAGGAGCACTGAACCGAAAAAGATTAAGAACCACTGGTTTAAAGCAAACAAATACTCTCTTCCTCAAGTGCTGGTGCTATGACTTTACGCTATGTTGAATTTAAGGCACAAACTGGCTCAACTATAGGCATAAAATCACCAATTAATAATCCAAAATATCTTATTAATATTAACATCTCAGATGTTGATTGATTAATATTTTCTTGATTAATGTGTTCAATAGATATCTCACAGGGTCTATTATTTTCAGGTCCAAAATTAAATCCTCATAACCTATCATTCAATACTTTTAACGAAAACAATTTTAATTCATTGACATAATAATATAAAATAAAACCCATAATATACTTGGCACATCCTTCAAGCATATCATGTATTACATCAACTCCTACTTGATCAAACAAATTAAAATTTTTAACATCCAACCAAACACACTGCTCTTTTATACCAGTGGTTCTTAAGTTGCTCTCATGTAGTTGAAGATCATATTGATCAATAGATCTGAGTAAAGTTTAATCTTCATAACACTTAACTCTCATGTTTTCCTTCCTTATGTATTATAGATTCTACAAGGAAAATTCGATGAAAAACATTCAGTAAACCCGATAATAGAATGAAGTCCTAAATTATCACCTAAAATTAGACCTAATTCAAAGTATAATGTACCTTTAAATGACGGAGTATCAATTTGTATATCAGTCTCCTGCAAGACATTTAACTCTTCAATTAATAGTTTAAAAATAATTTTATTTCCAAATTCTGTACTACAAGATGAATAAAAATGTAACACGGCAAGAATATTAGATAGCATTGATGACCGGTGAATTTAAATACATGGCAAGGACATATACATTGGATCTAACTTATGAATTCCTGCATGACTTCCAAGTACATTGCCAGTTTCAAAATCATCAAAACACATAAACAGTGGCAAAACAGTCTTTCTTTCAAAGTTTTTTCTTTTACACTGCCAAAAGGTACCTTGAATAAAATGTATTAAAACATTTTTTTCACTTATTAGATTTGACATGTACTCTAAAGATTCATCAAGTATATTTTCAAGAGAAAAATACCGTTTAAATACCTTACGTAAAAGTTTAAACTGTTTCGTATAATTTCTAGGTTTAAGGACTGATACACCATTTTTAATGATTTCATTTAAACGCTGGTCAATAGATTGTAATAACAATCTCTTTCTCTCTCTCTCTTCTGTATTCAATCCTAGGATTGGTTTGTAGCGATTATCCATTCTACCCTATTATTTGCCTTCCTCTTAGTCTCCTCGTAAGAATTACACCCTTGATCCTTCATGATTTTCTGCATATATTCCATCCGCGTTCTTCCCCTAGCATTCTTATCTTCCGCGCGGCATTCTATAATTAACCCCAGCAACCCACCATGTCTCAATACATGTCCAATCCATTCATATCTCCTTTTATTGATAGTATTCCATAGAGTTATTTTTTCTGACATTCTTTCAAATACTTCTTCGTTTGTTACCATATCCGTCCAACTTATTGGACTTATCTGTACAATCTCTTTAGGTTTTATATAAGATCCGTGTTAAGAAAAAAAACTCAATATTTTGGGTTCAGTTTTTAAAATTTGCAAAAGAATTTTTAATAATAATCAGCATATTATCTAAAACATTAATACAATCTTTAGAAATATTTTTTTCTGACAGCATTTTTGTTATAATACTTTGAATATAAACAGAAAATCCTTCCAAAATAACTTTTTCTGTGCTATCAACTACAACCTGAAATACATTTCTGGGATTGACATATAACGAAGCAATAAAACTACCAATTGACTGATTTAACAATTCAACTGGTTCTTCAACTAACCTTTTTTGTTACTACAAGATTCACTTAGTGAAGGAACTAAGTTTGTGAACTCATTAATATTGGTGAACATGTTTGAATGTCACTTACATATTTCATTGTGTGAAAGTAAATGTTTACGAAATTAATTTTTCAGAGAAAAAGACCTTGAACAATAAGTATTCAATAGAGAATTTTTAAATATTTTTGAATCTATGAGTAGAAAAAAGGATAATATTCCAAAAATTCGAAAAATAAACTGAGATAGCCATTTTTTAGGAAAAATTTGAATATGATATTTGGCAACATACTTGTTCTACTAGTTATTGAAATAAGTATACAAAATTAAAAATGTATATGTGCGTTGCCCCTATTCAGGGGTGCTAATGTGCTCATATAAGGATTGTTTCCTTTTATTGCATAATGCTATTAAGAATATTTGGGACTCAAGGTGGAACAATCTAGGGTCTTAAGTCTAAAATTGATATCGATATTGTGGTAAAGTGACAACATTACATTTTTTCGTATTATTTTTCTTTTCATTTAATTCATATAATCCGGTTAGTCGCGTTTACTGAATGTTGCGAATGACACGTATACTACATACAATAATAAATATGAAATATTTGAATTTTTTTAAATTGAAATTTGGTATAGGAACTGTTTAATATGTAACATTTAAAATTTATTTAAAGTCATTAAAGAAAAGTATGAATTAATAACCTGAGCCCTATCAAAACATTTGTTAATATTTTGATAAAAAAATACGTTCGAAAAGGTACATAGGTGTTTGTTTTTTTTTTTTAGAAATAAATGTTTTATGATCTTTATTTTACTTTATTTTGATGATATAGTATATAAATTAAATTAAATACCTGAATAGTTCGAATTAAAATGCATATGTTTATAAAATAAATAAATAAATAAAAACCTAAAAAATATTCATGTTAAAATCAAAATAGAAAAAAATTTAATTCTACCGTTTTTCCCTGTATCATTCTATAATAAAGTGATAAATAACATAAACTTAAATATTTTGATTTTTTTTAACTTACCATGAAATACTTTAATATACTTTCCAAGGTCCAAACCATTCAACAAATTCACGACATCTTGATCAGCTATACTAGTTGTATGATTTATTTTTTCACACATTAGTAGTATAAAAAGGAGTATACAAAAGCCTCCGCATTGAAATTCCTCCGCATTTTCCTCCGCATTCGTAAATTCCTCCGCATTTCCCTCCGCATTTGTAATTCCTCCGCATTTGTAATTCCTCCGCATTTCTCTCTGCACTTCCCTCCGCATTTGTGATGACCCCCCAACCCCCGCACTCACAAATTGCACAACCCCTCCCCTCACCCCTCCCCCTTTTTTTTTTGTATGTGATTTCCTCCGCATTGAAATTCCTCCGCATTTCTCTCTGTACTTCCCTCCGCATTTGTGATGAACCCCCCAACCCCCGCACTCACACATTCCCCCCCCCCACCCTCTCTTCCGCCCCACGCCTATCACTATACCTATATTATATTATATTTTTTTTTCAAGTTTTAAAATTTTTAACTTATTGCTGACGATGAATTTTTTTTTTTTTACTTTTTACTTATTTCAATTATAGCTGACAATGTTTTTTTTATTTAATGTTTAAATTTTTACATTTCATTTCGCATTTTAACGTATTTTTTTTTTGTACATAACCACTTACGTTAGCTTTATATCTGTTAATATTTGTTTGATTACCGTTATGATAATTTTAAATCTTTAGTAATATAAAACGAATATGTATTTTTTTTTTTTTTTAAGTTTTAAAAATGTTTTAACTTATAGCTGACAATGATTTTTTTTTTTTATTCTGCTTAATGCTATATATTATGATGGACCCCATCAACGATTTATTTACCGCTCGTTCGTTATATGCATTTCAGTTATTATACTGCACACTCTCTTCGTATTCAGTAAACACTTGTGAATTTTGTTTTTTGTAATCGCTCTTGTGTGGTGTATGTGAGTTTTAAAAATAAAAATGTTCAATTGTAATGATTGTGTTAAGTCTTTTACGCGTAAGGATAACATGGCACGCCATGCATTAACCGTACATGGAAAAAACAGTATTCATGTGGTGTTTGTACTTCAATTTTCACGAGAATACATGATGTTATTCGTCACGTTGAAATTGTTCATAGTAAGTAATCATTTATATTTTATTAATTAGCACAAATAAAAAATTTTTTTTGTAGAATTTATTCGCGGAACACATGAGTATAACCTAGCAGTTCGTAAAAATGACGGAAGACTATTGAAAAAATCAGACGATAAGTTATGTATGAGAATAATGGATCAGTTTGAGAAAAATGAAGGTTAATATACTTTATTATTATTGTTGTATAATAATAATAATGATAATAATAATAATTATATTATTATTAGGTGTTAATGGTGTAATTGAAATTGCTCCATCAATTTTTGTCCCTAACATAGCGGCTGGGTCATCGAAACAAAGTATGTAAATAAAAAAATGTTTTGTTATTCTTCAGCATATGTGTTTATAAAAATTTTTTATGTATAGATATGTATATACTCCCAAATGTTATGGATAATCGTATAAAAAACAAACGAGATAAAAGAGGAACCAATTGGGCTTATGATTTTGATTCTGACGATGAGCTGCTCCACAAATTAAAAAATACTTCAAATATTTCGAGAAACAGTAAACCATCGACTTTAGGAACCAAGCGATCACGTATGGAAACGGTAAATACATCTCAGTTTTCACTGGTACAATCGGCTTTCGGAGGTTACTGCAAAAATTATTTTAAAAAAAATACAAATTATGAAATTATCGACTATAATATATTTTTAAAAAATTCAGAGACCGATATATTAAATTTACTATCAAAATTAGTCTCCGAAGGTCCTATAAAATTCGGATTAAAGCTAGAGGCCACTTACGGTATTCCTAATAATAACATTGAGGAAAACCGAGCATTTAAAACAAATGCACAGGAACTCTATCAAGAAAGTGATATTCATTTAATACTAAAGGAACAATTCAAAACTTTTATCGGAAGAGGAGGAATATACGGGGAAAGGGAGCGGCTATACATTATTGTCAATTGACGGGATTTTATTAAATGTAAATAAATTCAAACCTATTGGAGGTTCCTCCTATATAAAATTACCTGATAATATAGAAAATCGTAGAGCCGTAATTAATGTACAAAATAATGATAACAAATGCTTTATGTATAGTATTTTATCTAAATTCGTTAAATCAAATACACCATACAGATTATCCGCTCATTATAAGGAAATTGAAAATATGTTTGACTTCTCTGGTCTCTCTTTTCCTGTACCGCTTAAAGATGTTCATATATTTGAAAAAAACAATCCAGGAGTTTCCATAAATGTTTTTGGATTCAAGAAAGGTGAAAAGACGTTTAAAAACAACGTGAAAATTAATAAGAAAAGAAACAATACACTGAATCAACTTATTATTACACCATATAAAATTTGTGATGAAGAAAAACCGGAACATTTTGATTTATTATTATTCAATGATAGTAATTTTGAAAAACAACATTATTGCTTGATATCTGATTTTTCCAGACTTATTACACCGCAAATGACTGGATATAGGAGTTCTTTATTATTTTGCAAGAGATGTCTAAAATCGTATAAGAAAAAATATTTAACTGGAATTATTAGTGGGTATGTTCGTTTAGAAAATCATAAAAAAAATTGTAAACAAAATAAACCAGCTGCAATATGTATGCCGGAAAAAAATTCAATTATGAAGTTTGAGAACTGGGAGAAAACTCAAAAACATTCCATTATTATTTATGCAGATTTTGAATGCATACTAAAAAAATATTCCCATAATAGAGGATAATAATATAAAAACTAGAATACTACAGGAACATATACCTATGAGCTATTGTTTTTATGTAAAAGCCAGTGAAGAAATATCGCTAGAATTATTAAATAAATATAATATTCCATCCACGCCAGTTTTATACAGAGGAGAAGAAGAATATATTGAAGAACAAAATAAAAATACTAATAAAGTGGGGGTAGCCGCTCATTTTATGAATGCAATTGTTAACGTAGGGAAAAATATCGAAAAGCTATTAAAAACTAATATACCTATCAAAATGACCGATGATGATTATGTAAAACATAATAATATTATAAAAAATGGTAACTGTCCTCTATGTAAAAATAAATTTTTCCAATAATAATGAAGCTGTCCGAGATCATAATCATTTAACAGGATTTTATAGAAACACTATATGTAATCAATGCAATTTAAAAATGAAAACTCCAAATTTCGTTCCATGTTATTTTCATAATTTGAGTAATTATGATGGACATTTTATTACTACACAGCTCGGATATGACGTGAGATCGATACAAGTAATACCAAGTTCAGAGGAAAAATTTATTTCCTTTTCAAAATATATTTCAAATAAATTCTCAATCCGTTTTGTGGATACCCTTCGATTTATGCCATCAAGTTTATCCTCACTAGCCATGGATCTAGCCAGTGCAGATAAGATGAAGTTTAGAGAAACATTAAAACATTTTAAATTTCAAGAATTAGATTTGGTAACGAGGAAAGGAGTATTTCCTTATGAATATATAGATAAATGGTCTAAATTAAAAGAAAATCAATTACCTCCTATAGAAAAATTTTATAGTACTTTAACAGGTACCACAATTTCAAAAGATGACTTTGACCATGCAAATATTGTTTGGAATCATTTTCACATTAAAACTTTGGGAGAATATTCGGAGTGGTATTTGAAGGTGGATGTGCTATTATTAAGTGATGTATTTGAAAACTTTCGTGATATATGTATAGAGACGTATGGATTAGACCCAGGTTTCTATTTTACTGCTCCGGGATGTCATTCGACTGTATGCTAAAGCATACTGATGTCAAACTGGAGCTATTACACGATTATGATATGATCCTGTTTTGTGAGGGAGGCATTAGAGGAGGTATAACACAAGCTGTTCAGCGTTATTCAAAAGCAAACAATTTTACTACTCCTGAATATGATGAAAACAAACCGAACACATGGATTGTTTATTTAGACGCAACAAATCTGTAAGTGTTAAAATAAATTATATTCATTCATACACTTATATGATTTTAATATAATAAATGTATTTTTTCAGTTATGGATGGGCAATGAGTAAATTTTTACCGGAGAACAGTTTCCAATGGTATAGTGGTGACCTAAGTGTGCAAAATATAACAAATATGTTGCGCACTTTCTCTAATGAATCCCCGAATGGAATGTTTCTAGAAGTTGATGTGTTATACCCATTAAATCTTCATGATTTACACAACGATTTACCGTATTTACCGGAAAGAAGTATTCCACCAGGTTCTAAAATTCCAAAGCTTTTAACTACACTTCAATCAAAAACAAATTATATAGTTCACCACACGACGTTAATACAAGCTTTGAACGCTGGTTTAATATTGAATAAAGTAAAAATAAAATTATATATAATATTCTTTATAACTGTTAATATGATTGTTATTAAAGGTACACAAAATATTAAAGTTTAATCAATCGCCTTGGTTAGCCAGTTATATAGAATTAAATACAAAAATGCGAAAAATGGCTACGAATGATTTTCAAAAAAATTTCTTTAAACTGATGATTAATAGTGTTTTTGGTATTACTTTTATTTATTTATTTTAAGGTTACAAATTACTAAAATATACTGTATTTTAGGTAAAACTATGGAGAATGTTCGAAAGAGAATGAAAATGGAGCTTGTTTCAGATCAGAAAAGGTTTATAAAATTAATCAACAAACCTACTTTCAAATCTACAACGATCTATAACGAAAACCTCTGCGCGGTTCATTTAAATGTAGATCTGCATACTTTTAACAAACCAATATATGTGGGTTTATCGATTCTAGATATATCAAAAACACTAATGTATAATTTTCACTACAATGTGATGAAGAAGTATTATAATGATAAAATTCAACTCTTATACATGGATACTGGTAAATATACATGTAAATACATTATATTAATATATATACATAATTTTTTTTCTTTTTTAGATTCATTGATGTATTCAATACAAACAAAAGATTTTTACGATGATATTCTAAGAAAACCAGGTTTACTTGAACAACTAGACACATCTAATTTCCCGTATACTCATCCTTGTTTTCGAACAGAGAGAAAAAAGGTGCCTGGAACTTTTACGGATGAGACCGGTGGTAAATCTATATGGGAGCAAGTTGCTTTGCGAGCTAAATCGTATGGATTTAATCTGAGTGGTGAAGAAATTATTAAAGCGAAGGGGGTATCTAGAGAAAAAGGAAAAATAAACTAACACTGGAAGATCATAAACGCTGTCTTTTCCAAGGTCTCGGGATAAATGAGTCTAACTTAACCTACTCAGCGTACAGGGATATGACTTTATTTAGATCCTTTCATCACAATATAAAGACTGTATCACTAACGAAATTAGCTCTGAATCGTACAGATGACAAGCGATTCGTTTTGGAAGATCAAATTCATACATTAGCTTATGGTCATTATAAAATTGAGTAAGTTTAAATTAAAAAAATGTTTATTATAAGATATTTAACTAATGTTAAAATTGTTTTATGCATTAAAGTGAAGTGGAATCGTTGGAAGCAGAGCTACTGAAAGCCGAGGCAGTTAAATAATCGTGACTTATAAAATATATTTTTTAATATATACATACTGTATTACCGTAATTACATTTATTGATCTACACTATTGTAAGTTATAACCATTATTATACTTGATATGGTTCTTATTTACACACACACACATACATTTTTTTAATATAATTCATAATGTAATACTTCATTTATATGAATTTATATGTGGATATAAAAATACATTCAGTTACAAAAAAAATATATATATTTGTTTTAAATATTATTTACAAACCATTTTCTTAATGCGAAAACTTTGTAAAATGTACAATGTTTCGGGTTCAAATTCATATGAAAAATACAGCATGGTAATTTATCTTCAACGCAGAGTTGATCCAGTCGTGGACACCCGAGTTCTTCAATGTTAATAACAGTTGTATATGGGATAAAATTGTTGATTATTTTCTGTTTTTGTTCTCCTTTAACGTAAATTTGTTCAAAGTTCAACGAGTTTAATATTCTATCTATTTCTTCATACTCGACATCACCGTACTCCATTGATAGGTCATGGTAATTCTGTTCAAGCCATTTATTTGTCCTTTGACTCTTTGCGTCTTGTGTGTTGTTACGATGTTTGAAAATCCAATGCTGTGCCGACCAAGTATCAGTATCGATAACTGACATTTCTTTAATAAGGTACTTTGAGTTTGTTCCTAGAACGCATTGAATATCTAATATAGCCGAAGACATTGTTACGCACGTCTTTCTCTAAGTATAGTCAGTCTACTACTGACATAATATTTTTTTAAATATCAATACTTAATATCAGCATTTTTATTGCTTAATATTTTTACATTTTTTTTTTAATATCAATTAAAGCTCCTCGTACACTTATCACATCTTTTTCAAGAGCAGAAAAAGATTTATTATTTCGTTCAATATTATTCTCAATACTATTGGTTTTTGTTTGAAGAGTAATAATATATTTTTTCAATGTTTCGATATCTGTATACACAGTCTCTAACTTATGTATTTTTTCTTCGAGGTTAATAATTAAATTTTTCTGTACATCTAATATTTGATTATTCATCATTACATGAGATTTAAGTATTCGGTGAGATTCTTGAATTTGATAAATAGTTTTATTTCCACGTTCGCTGATCGAGTTGTTGAATACGTCCATGACATAAGGCTTCGTATACAATACTACAATTATAATTTAAGATCATTAGCTTTTATCCAACTGTTATGGGATTTATCGAACCCTAGCCACTTTACGAATATTTTGTCACCTTTTTTACGTATAATTTTTTCGACTAGATAATCGATGGGATAATATGTTTTAGATAATTCTTCATAATAAAAACACCCCGCCACAGGTTTACCGGTATAATCTTCTAATTGGTAAGTAGTGGGCAATGTTTTATTTATTTTTGTGACTTTAAATATTTCTGAAGACCAGTTGGGTGAATAGCCTTTTGTAAATACACCTTTCTGTGTACTTATGCGGACTTTATCATTTATTTTAAATTTAATTTTTTTATTTACAATATTACGCTGTTTCAGTACAACCAATGACGGGTTTTTATCGGCTTGTATAGGTGACATTCCGATGGTACTATGTTTTGAATTATTGTACTTATCTGTTAAAATTGGTAATATAGATATCCAATTATGCGAACCTCTAGCCGTAAACTCTCTAAACATTAATGATTTAAATGTGCGATTAAATCGTTCGACTATACACGCTTTCATAGTACTATAAGTCGAATATTTTTTAATATTATATTTCATCATTAACTTGTCAAAAGTCGAATTGTAAAATTCTTTACCATTGTCGAGTTGTAACAATCTCGGTGAGCGTCTAATTAATAATTTCGATATTGCATTGGCGACTTCTGTTCCTGTTTTTGATTTAAGTGGTATAGTCCACGCGAATTTTGTAAAACAATCGATTACACATAGTATGTACTTGAACCCTTTATTTTGTTTTGAATACGGTATCATTTCAACCAAGTCGGCTTGCCATAAATCGTTTTTTCCATACACATTGACTTTTCGTCTTATAATTTTTTCTCGACGGTTTATGCAGTTCAAACGCGATTTCGCGTTTAGACATTTGGTATTCGTTTTATTAAGCCCACTTCCAGTAGTTCTTCGAAAATCGATAAAATTTCGTTGGATACACCAGTATTACCCGCAGCTTGTGATGACAATAAAAGTCGTAATCTATCAACTAGCTCGTTTGGATCATCCCAATATACTAAGTTATGTCTTTGCAGTTTCATGGAAAGCCCACTCCCTGAGGCCGAGAACAATTTTACAACGATTTCTGTGTATTTATCCCCGCCTTTTTTAATTTTTGTTCCGTCTAGAGTCAAATGTGCAGAGGTTTGAACAAGTAACTGTTTATATGTTTCCAAGTCATTTTCGGTGTATGCTACTGGATGTTTATAAAATAACAAACGAACGAGTCCGGGTGTTAACGGGTAAGTGATGTCTCCGATAATTAATGTGTTTTGAAAGAAATTAATTTTTTTATTACCTAAAGTTATAACTCCATTGGAGTTATTTAATTTTGGACCGTAAATTTTATCTAAATCATCAGATTGAAACCAGTTGATTATTCTTTGATGATGTTTATCTTTGTTTATGTTTTCTTCGTCAGTAAAATTTTCAATAGGTTCTAATGCCTCAGTATTTTTTTTGTCTATGTTCTGCATTGATGATGGTGACATAAATGAGGAATGCGTTATATTTGATATTTTGTTTAGTGGATCGATTATTGGTTTAAACGTTTGTGATATTAATTGTTGAACATTAGTTTCACCAGTTTTTAACGCTTTCAATTTTCGTCTAATACAATCTTTTGCTTTAACTAACTCGTTTAATATACTTTCTTCGTCCATGATTACGTGTTAAATGCGACCCAATTTGTGAAACACCATCTTATATAACAACAAAAGTGTCAAAACCAAGTCGATAACGACCGTTATCACGCTCACTGTCTTTGCAAATAACGACAAACGAAAACCGATCCCGATTCCAACATGTTATACAAAAATTTTTAAATTCAATAAAACTCATATCACCGGAACAGTGTTCGTTATACACATGTTTTAAATTTCTCTCATCTTGTTTAAATAATACAATTAAATTCGCATTATCACGTATTAACTGCTTGGGTACTTTCGAATAACTTTGAGCCAAATAAAATATATCTACTTTATTGTGTCGTCCACGTGAAAAATATTCTCTAATGACACCTTGGTGTTCACCGATTACGTCATCCATCACAAACACAGAATTAGGCATTACTTTTTCTGGGGGAATAACTTTATCGTTTTCAAAAAATGTAAATATATTAACGCCGTCAATATCATCGATAATTCTTTTTAATAATTTATATTTCGGTTGTTCCAGCGTCTTGGCATATATGTAAACGTTTTCGAATCGTAACCCGTTCTCGTTAACAAGTAGAAAATATATTAAATTTGTTTTTCCACAACCAGAACTGCCCAATATTAGTGAGCGTACAGTGTTTGGGAACAGAGGTCCATGTCTTGATTTTACAGTATCTGACGTATCAATATTATAAATTGAGATTTTTTTTTCTTGCTCGATAAAGCGCATTTTAATATAAATACAGTCGTACTGTTATGAAATGTATCACACGATGTCCCGCGTTCGAAAGAATAACACGAATAAAGGCTCGGGAGTTGTAAACTCTCTTATAAACCATTTGCCAGTAGAACTACATTTACCAGGCTATAAGTATGTGAATATAAATCTAATGTTTATTATAAGAATATAAATATTTTTTTTTTATTATAGATTTTGTGGTCCGGGTACTAAATTACGCGAAAGGCTGGCACGCGGTGAACGTGGAATTAATAATTTGGACGAATTAGCTAGAGAACACGATATAGCTTATGAAAATAGTAATTCATTAATCGATAGGCATAAAGCAGATGAAATTTTAGAAAACCGGGCTTGGGAAGTATTCAAATCGAAGAATTCGGGTTTGAAAGAAAAAGCCGCCTCTTGGTTGGTAACTACAGCTATGAAAGCTAAACGTAAGATGGGTGCTGGATGTGGATTTAAATGCGCGGTCAATGCCGCTAAAAAAGTAATAAAAAATAAAATCGGTGAAAGAAACCTAACAAAATTGACTAAAATGTGTGTTGCGGCAGCGAGAAAATCGTTATGTAAAAATAAAAAAACAAAAACCCCCAGAATTATACCAATACCTAAAAAGGGTGGAGTGTTACCATTAATACCTATATTCGCAGGTCTGTCTGCACTAGGTGCACTTACGGGTGGTATTGCTAATGTAGTCAAAACCGTCAACGATATGAAATCTAATAGAAACGCTTCTATTCATATGGGTAAAGGTTTATACCTTGCACCGTATAAAGGTGAGTCGTATAAAATTGAAAAAGGTAATGGATTATATTTGACACCGTATAAAAGAGATGAAATGGTAAAGACAACTAAAAAACCGAAAAAAAAAACAATCATATCAAAAAACTAATTTCTACGTTACCCAATAGAGCGTTATACGATTATGAAGTTATAAAGTATGCACGTATGCTGAAAATACCTCATTTCGTCGGTGTATTCTCAAGAGATAGGTTACCTATCCATCCTAAACATAAAGAATCGGCTGTAGTTAACTTAGATTTTGAAGATAGCACGGGAACACATTGGGTAGCGTATAAAAAAATCGGATATCAAGTGGAATATTACGACAGTTTTGGAAACTTGCCACCGCCATTAGAACTACAAAAATATTTTAAAGGATGTGATATTAAATATAATTACGAAAGACATCAGAAATATAATACGATAAACTGCGGACATTTGTGTTTGAAATTTTTATCATGTACACGATAACATTAAATGGAAATTCCTCGAATTTGTCCTGTGATTTTTTTCCACCTATAGAAGTCAGTAAAAATGCGAAAATATGTCTTTTAAGTTTACAGACAAATAATTCTATTCCTAATATAAACGATAAATGTAATCAAATAGGAATCGTGCATATAAAATCGACAAAAAATATCATAAAAGATGTGTATACAATACCTACAGGCTCGTATGAGTTAAATGAATTGGAAACGGTAATCAAACAAATATTATTGGATACTGAGACTACGTTTGAGTTGAAAGCAAACAACAATACGTTAAAATGCGAAATGAAATGTAGTGGTATTGTCGATTTCTCTATGGATAATAGTATAGGTCCATTGCTAGGCTTTACAGCAAACAAAAAATATGAGGCTAACGTGCGACATCAATCGAGCTCATTGGTGAATATGACCAATATAAACTGTATATATATTGAATCAAACTTGGTTGCGGGCTCATTCAACAACGGGAGAGAGTGTCATATATTACACGAGTTTTATCCAAACGTTCCACCCGGCTATAAAATTATAGAAATCCCAAAACATTTGGTATCGTACTCTCTTAATTGCACAACAATTAATCAAATTAGTTTAGCTTTAAAAGATCAAAACGGTCAGTTAATCGATCTGCGAGGAGAACCTGTTTCGATACGGTTATTAATTCAAGATCATATTAGCGATGGGTCTACAATTTTATAATATAAAAAGAGTCGAGTATGAGAAACCTCTCAGTAACGTAAAAAGCATCAATACGACAAGAAGTGTCAACAAAGGGGAACAAAACCAAATCACTAAGACATTAACTAAAAACAATTTAAATTTTCTTCGTTCAATAAAAGCTCTATAATAATGGACGACAGTTATTTAAACGTAACGGGGGGTTATGTGGATGAATGTCGGATAACTCGGATCGAATATCATTCATTTTTACCGTATTCAACATCAGCATTGTCCAACAACGACGAAATATGTATCGCATTACATAACGCCGAATCGTATAGTCTTCCATGTGAAAGTTATATCTATATCGAAGGAACGATTGACAAACCTGCAGGTTTGGTCGAATATGTTCGTTTCATAAACAACGGTTTAACATATCTTTTTTCCGAAATGAAGTATGAAATAAATGGTGTTCAAATTCAAAAAGTTATAAATCCCGGTATAACTTCAACATTAAAAGGTTATTGTTCATACAATAATACGGATATTATCGCACGTTGTAATTCTGCTTGGAGTAATGATTTTGAAAATATAAATCAAGATTTTATAGAATCAAACAAGTTCAATGGATGTATTAACCTTAAAGACGTATTCGGATTTTGTGAGGATTATAAACGTATTTTAATAAATTGTAATCAACAACTTACCATGAACAGATCGTCTTTAGACTTAAATGCTATTAAATTATTTAAAACCGATAATACTGTTGAGAAAGATGTTGCAAAACTAAAAGGCGTTAAAGTAAATATTTCTAAAATATTTTGGAGAATGCCTATGGTTAAAGTCAACGATAGAGAAAAAATTAAACTTTTAAAAGTAATAAACAGTCATAAACCTGTTACGTGTGCGTTTAGAACATGGGAACTATGTGAATACCCGGTTTTACCACAAAATACTACGCACTCATGGAAAGTAAAAACATCGAATAAATTAGAAAAACCACGATATGTCATAATAGGATTTCAGACTAATAGAAAAAATAGTACTGTAAACCCCATGTCACATTTCGATCATTGTAAAATCAAAAACTTGAAGATTTATTTAAATTCCGATGTGTTTCCCTACGAAGATTTTCAATGTGATTTCACGAATAATAAAATAGCTACATTATACAGAGCTTATGCAGAGTTTCAAAAATCATATTATGGTAACGATAATGTTACTCCTTTATTGAACAGAACCAATTTCAAAAATTACGCACCGATTATAGTTATCGATATGAGCAGACAGAACGACAACATCAAGACGTCGACCGTAGACCTAAGGATTGAATTCGAGGCTGACGAAATGTTTCCAGAATCCACTTCTGCATATTGTTTAATCATACACGATCAAATTATAACTTACAACCCTTTTAACGGGGAAGTTAGAACTTTGTAAATAATTATTGTACATTATGATATAAAATAAAACATTTTTTTTGTTTAATAAATATTAATGTGTTTTTATTTCTATCCATATAAAATAAATACAATATTTTGTACATGTTTTATTTAAACTCTTTGAATAATTCACGTGCTGCTTTACAATGAACCGGATAGTCTCCTTTATGATATTGTCTCGGTGATGGTGGGGGTGATCCATGATATAAATCGAATATTGACGGTCCATCGTTCACATCAACCGGCTAATAAAAAATATTAATTTTAATAATAAACATTTTTATTTCAAAAAATCTGTTATATTTACCATTTTTAAATCATTTGATTGTAGTGACGGTGTTGATGGTAATGGCAAAATAAATAACTTAGTATCATCATTATCGTTAAGAACCTGATAAGGAAAAAATGTATTAATTACTTATATTTACAACAAATATGTTTATAATTACTTCTGATATAAAATTTTCTTGCTTATAACGGTGAGAGATATCTTCAAAACACATTGAAGGCGGTGAAAAAACTGTAGGCCCATCGTTTACATCACATGGCTAGAGTAAAAATAAATAAATAAATAGTTTTTAAAAAAAAAAAGTGTTTAAGTAGAAAATTATACATTACCTTTAAAATATTAGGTTCTTCCATTCGCATAAGCAATCTTATGGACAATTGTTCGTTTGCAAACAATTTGATCTGATTGATATAATTTATCTGAGTGGGAGGTACAAATAATGCAATTTCTTCATCGGGTATATTATTAATATATGAAATCATTTCTCTAATGTCTGACACGTTTTTGAAATCTTTTGCAGCTAGTACGTTCAGTACTTCTTCAAATTGATTTATTATAATTGGTCTAACGATTATAGTTTTTCTTAGAACCGATTCAAAAATTGAACGTTCCAAATTTTGAAGTGTGAATAAATTTGATCGATTGAGTAATATGCGATGTCCTTCGAATATTCGAGAATTTATAACCAACATATTTTCATCACGATAAACCATTTTCGAGAGCGTATAAAATTTATCATTTAGAAAAATACTTTCTTTAGTTTTTTGTGGTGGATCGAGAATAAACGAAAAAATATTTCCCATAAGCAAATATATTCTTTTTAAAAAATCTGGGTGTAAGCTTATGTGTCTTGATGGTGTTAAAATATGAATCCTTACGTTAAAATTATCAGTCGGATCGAATCCGATAAACAAAAACTTACGCTCAGCAAAATCAATAGTAAACACTGTGGTTTCAATTAAATTGGTTAGCGGTGAAGGTGGAACGTATTTGTATGTTTGTTTCTTGTAGTTCAGTTGGATTGAATCAGCCATATTATAAAAAACACTATTTGAAAATGTATAAACACTTTAAGGCACTTTTTAAAAATGTATAAACACTTTAAGGCACTTTTTGAAATATGTTTAAACACTTAAAACTGGGTAGTATGAATTTAATCTTTATACTAAGACTGTCGGATGAATACTGATTTTAACTCGGTTTCCACCATACGTTCATAATAATGTTTATTTTTTTCAATCGTGAATAAACGATTCGACAAAAACTCGAACAGGTCTCTACTGGTCTCTACAGGTCTCTACCGAGTACAGTTTTGAAAAGTAAAAAAAAAGTCATGGTCAGCTATAATTGAAATAAGTAAAAAGTAAAAAAAAAAAAAACAATACGTTAAAATGCGAAATGAAATGTAAAAATTTAAACATTAAATAAAAAAAACATCGTCAGCTATAATTGAAATAAGTAAAAAGTAAAAAAAAAAATTCATCGTCAGCAATAAGTTAAAAATTTTAAAACTTGAAAAAAAAAAATATAATATAATATAGGTATAGTGATAGGCGTGGGGCGGAAGAGAGGGGGGGGGGGAAATGTGTGAGTGCGGGGGTTGGGGGGTCATCACAAATGCGGAGGGAAGTACAGAGAGAAATGCGGAGGAATTTCAATGCGGAGGAAATCACATACAAAAAAAAGGGGGAGGGGTGAGGGGAGGGGTTGTGCAATTTGTGAGTGCGGGGGTTGGGGGGTCATCACAAATGCGGAGGGAAGTGCAGAGAGAAATGCGGAGGAATTACAAATGCGGAGGAATTACAAATGCGGAGGGAAATGCGGAGGAATTTACGAATGCGGAGGAAAATGCGGAGGAATTTCAATGCGGAGGCTTTTGTATACTCCTTTTTATACTACTCACATTCATTAAATAAAAATAAAATAAATTACAACAAGCTACAAATGCACATTACCAATGACGAAGAAACATCGATTGACAACATAACCAAAACAAAAAACTTAATTGCATTTACCGGCATCGAGGTGTACGTAAATTACCAACTCATTCATTCATTCTATTTTTTTATTTATAATGATATTAGTTATTGGCACAACATAATACTATTAAACAGCTTGAACAAATAGACTAAAAACAGTTAAATCGAATATATTATTATTCGAATTAAATTACTATTATCGAATATATATATTATTATTAAGTTTACATTTCCAACAATATTTAAATTTATCATAACAAGAAATTAAGTGACTTTAACAAAACTTCATTGCTGTTTTAACATACTCGTAGATTGCATAAAGTGACGTATTTCGTGTAAAAGTTACAATTTTATTCATTAACAAATATAATTAAACTAATGTTGCGTTTAAAGTATTATATTTGGGAATACAATAATTATGGTTAAATTTTTGTAATTACTGTAAACGCAAACTGCATAGTTACCAATACATTTTATTTGGTATTTTTAACAAAAAATAAATTAACCAGAAAGAATTAATACGCATGACAAAATGTTCGATCATTTGTATCAAATACTATAGTTTATATTATCGTTTTATAATCGTAACAACTATTTCACCCAACAACGATTGTTTTCGGTGTATAAAATTATTTAATTATAATAACACAAATCAACACCTTTGTTGATTATATAATATAATTATATTGTATAATATAATATTTTATATATATAATATATTATATATTTAATATATAATATATTATATTATATATTATATATCAATATATAATTATATAATTATATCAATATATAATTATGTTCATACTTATGTTGATAACTATTGGAGGATGTATGTATTATTTCTAAAAATTACTTTTACACGAACAAACAACAATATATATATGTATATACATATTATTAATACATGCATTAGACAAAAAAAAAAAAAAAATAAGTAGAATGAATGACTTATATTTATGAAACTCCCGAATCGGTCACATTTCTATCATACAGTAACGGACACAGATATCATACTGCTCAACTATATACACCATTGGACGTTTTCACCATGGCCACGCGATACATACTATCATCATCAGTATGAACAGATTGAACTTTTCCTAATTTCCAATGAAGTGGAACCATGTTGCCATTCTTCTCACGAATAGCGGAATCTATGCTTATTCTTAAACCTTTCTCTCTTGGCCGACACTTTCACTCTTAAAGCTGGATAAGCGTTCTCGGTTCCAACGAGATCAGTTTTGTTAAGAAGTATGTTGTACTCGATGCGAACAATTTAATCTGTTGGTTTGTATAGATGAATATTCAAGTTCAGGAAGTGTAGTTAAAGCATTACCCGTAAAAAAACGAACTGAAGTTAATGCAATAAAATCAGAGGGGTTGAAATATAAGATAGTTAAAGACTGTGAAATTAGATAGGCTTCTACGCGTATGAGAATAGTATTTAAATCATTTTACGTAAGATGCACATTTCCCAATACGCGAAATAAGTGGATCTTTATTAGTTAAATTGCGGACTCATAGCGCATGATTTAAATTAATATAGAATATCTAAGTAACCGTTTTTAATTTTAAAATTAGTTAACCAAAATAATCAATAAGTAATTCATTGTATAATTTTTTTTTCGACCAACTCGGTACAAATTCAATTTCCTTTGATTTGATATCCGAACTGAACTATTTAAGATTTAATTTCGATGGAATATTTTCGATAATTAATTCGATAATTCGATAAGTTCGATTTTTAAAATAAACCGAACACTCTAGGTTCAATTCGGTTAAGCTCGAAAATCAAACTATTTATTACATCATTAAATAGTTATCGTAACAAACACTGTGTAAAATATAATTAGAATTTATGCAAATCAATAGCTATACATTTTATCAAATATAATTTTTCTTATATTGAAAAATCTGGTTGTCTTAATTTTTATTCTTATAGCTATTAACTGATAGACAAGTCCAGGAATTAGAATTATTAGAAAAATACCAAAACAATTTTGATATTAATGTAAAACTATCCGTTTTTTCGGAAACGTGACAGACGATGAACAACATAATTAGGTATGCAAATCGTGTTGACAGATAACATAATTTAAAGAATTAATTTCTAGTATAAGATTTATTTACAAACTTGTCGAAAAAAATGACGTTGCAATAAGTTCCATGAATGATATCCGCTACATGTCCTCCGATGAAACTCAATACCGTCACATCGATTATCGATTTATTGAAGTCGCGCAAACATTCCAAAACGTTCGCACTCGTCTTCAAGATACTCACAGAAATCTTTTTCCGTCGAATCCGCTCGTTGATCTTGTTTACTGTTTATTTGGCGTACAACGTGACCAGGACGTATTCGTATAATGTTATGCATGGTAACATGATTTGACTGAAAATACGTGCTTGCGTGATAAATATTGCAATATCGAAATTTTTATTTTATTCTACAATTTTTTATAATATAATCTCTACAAATGTACGATTTTTATAATATGGTTTTTCATTAACAAAGTAAAAGATTATAAAACAAAACTCTGTATTTTAACATTTGAACATTATTATTTATATGACTTAACTTTTGTAATTATAGTTTAGTTCGTAAAGAGTCTGTATTTAAAATGTAGTCAAAAACTTATCGATTCTTATATGAGGCTTATATTAAAACTGAACAAGAACAGATTATATACGAATGTAAAAAATTATACATACATTAATAATATAAATTCAACATTGATTATATAGACGAGAAAATGTGCGTTGTTAAAACAAATACGTTTAAAATTTAATTTAGTATAGAAATATTAATAATAATAAAACTATTTATTTATATAATAATATTATTATCGTATATTATTGACATAAATATTCTAAGTAGATTAAAATAGGCTGGTCGTTAACACATTTCTATTATATTATTTCAAATAATATATTTCACGATGATCGGTGGTAAACATTATCAATTATAAATGCACTCATTTTCTTGTCATGGTTCATACATAATAAATGCATTTACGTATTTATAAAGTATATACTTATACATTAATACATTTTAGCGTTACTCATTTTAATTTACTTTTTTTTAAGTGTTCGAATACTTACCTTGAAGTACGATTACCGATTAAACTGATTAATTTATGATACCAAATGTTATACGTATATTGTACGCGTTAGAAAACGAATTCATATATTTATACATGGTGATATTGTTTATAGCGAGTTAGTGATTATCTGCAATGACTTTAAACAAATATTCTCTTTTTTGTTATTAGTTATAAAATCATTTTAGGAATAATTAGAAATAATTATTAAAGTTAAATTCCCAGCATTCAGTGGGTGCATTCGGTTTGGACGCTTAGACGCTTACGAACAGTTGGCGTTGGGTTTAAGCGCTTATAAACGCTTTGCTTATGATTCCAAAGCGAAAGCAATGTGAGCGCGTGTAAGCGTTTAGAACGTGGTATCAAAGATTACGCAGCTATCACAGTGTTGCTAACCAACATCGTAGTGTTGTCGTTTTGCGTTTGCATGATAAAGCATACCTCGGTAACGAGTCGTGTGCTTCGCATTCCGTTCGTTCTCTTTCCATTTTACCGTTAAATGTATTTAATCTTTAACAATAAAATTGTTTATTTATAGTTGTTTTTCTACAATGCGGTGCTATTGCTTTGCTAAACAAGATATGTGTACAACCTAACCTTATAATAAAAACTAATTCAAAACTAACAATTAACTTATAATAATATAAAAATTAAAATAATATAATTATAATTAAGACTAGAGTTTTACACATAAATAAAATATACTATGTATGGCGAATAGGTAATTGATCACAAATATTGTCCTTTTAATTGCTCCTTTACGATTAATTCCAACTAACTGTCTATGATCATGTTCATTTTCTTCTACCAATATTTCAAGTAGATCAGAAAACTCGTCTTCTTTTAGTAGGCATGTATTATGTAAAACACAGCATACAATAATATATACGTTGGAATGAGATCAACCCGTTCCATATCCAAGGTTGTAAAAAGACTACGAAACCGTCCTTTTAGGAAACTAAATGAACGTTCAATTACCATCCTTGCAAAGGAATGACAAAAGTTAAAATTTATTTGCTTTGTGATAAGTGCCTATTGTCGCGGTATGGTACTATTAGGCGTTCATGCAAACTGTAAGCATCATCACCAATTAAATGCGGGTTATTGGGAAATTTGGTTCCGTCCTCAATGTAATTTTTATAATTAATTAATAAAATGCAAAACGTAAGAACAAATTTTATGGCAAAAATTATAACAAAATCAAGATTTGTTTAGATATTTTCCGATTACTGATAAATTGATATGATAGTACAAACGCTTTCGCTGCACTACCTATTTTGTGTAAGCGTCTGTGAGCGCGGAACGATGACGTAGCGCTCAGACTGAATGACGTCACGGATGTAGTGTGAGCGTTTACATATGCCAAAACGAACGCAGTTTGAGCGCTCGTAAGCGCTTAAAGCGTTGTAAGCAACCAAAGCGAACGCACCCATTATACATGAAGTAAACACATTTTTGATTTTCAAATAGAAACGTTTTTTTTTTCATGCTATCATATAAAACTAAAAAAAATAAATAAAAAATATATTTTTCAATGCTTATTTTATTCATAACTAGCTGAATTGCCCGGCCTTGCCCATGTAATTTTGTTTTTTTTCGTATTTACAATATTATTTATTTAAAATAAGGGTGACAGAAATTATGTGCAAAACTATTCAAAGATTGCCCTTGCGCTTTTTTAATTGTCATGGCAAAACATCACTTGACTAGAAACTGTAGTTGTTTGAATTGAACGTGTTATTTCCGAAAACTGTTTCTCCAGTACCACAGTTTGTTAAGATAGTTTTAGTTTAGATAGATAATTTAGTATTTTTATGTAAAGCGTTAATCTGAAGTCGTGTTACATTACGAAGTTTTGGAAGTGTGAGGTTACCCAAATGCATTATTGGAGCTCAAATTTTTAAACATAGATTTTGGGGAGGAATCCTTGGTAGATTTAAAGTGTGAAATAACTTTTCAGGATAGTGTACTACGTCTTTTAGCTCTACCACATAGTTTACAGATTGATATTTCACTATCTCAGTAGGAAGTTGGTCGAATAAGGGTTTGTTGAGAAAAAACTTACAAAACAGCAAACAGTGACGGATTTTTTATAGGGGGCCAGAAATAGTGGCTTTTTCTAGAGTTTGCTCCCATTGAGCGTCAACTTCCAATAACCCCAGAGTTCAGCAGGCAGACCGATAACTTGGATGGACCGTTCTTGAAATTATTTTAAGATCATCAATGTAAGTCGATCTCCGTGCTTTATGTTGTAAAAGTATCATGTAAAGCATTCGACATTGTTAAGGTGTATATCCCGTGCTGTCCTCCAAAAACATTTTTCCTGGTTGTTTTAAAATCTCGCAAATACTGGTTTTAATTGTGTAGCAATTAACCATAAACCGTAGGTAGAACCATAAACCCTATTATTCCAGTTAAGCCATGGTTTCATAATCTAAATTTATCCCGCAAAATAATCAGTGCATTTTCCCGCCTACGTTTTGGTCATACTCTTCTCCCTTCACACTCTTTTAAATTATCCCTTAATGACTCGCCTCTTTGTATTTCTGCTCACGCTCCAGCCATCTGCGATATCAACCATATCCTTTTTGACTGTCCTGCTTGGTCAGCTGAGCGCCTTCATTTTTTTTCAGTGCTTCGCTCTCTTAACATCCCTCTTACTTCTCAGTGCATACTTTCATCTCAATCATCCCTTTCCATCAGTGCAACGATCGCTTTTATTACTAATTCTGGGCTGCTTATATAACATAGCTTTGTATGTAATTGTCGAGACTATTTGTTAACACAGTTTCAAAAAAAAAAAAAAAAATTGTGTAGCATTTTTTGAAGTTGGGTGACTAACCAAGGTTTCACAGTAGGAAAAAGGTTAAACCGAATTTCCATTTCTTTTTCATAATATCCAACAAATTATATTTGTAAAAATGATGGTTAGTTTTCTGGAGAAGATAACTTGTATGGTAATCTTGACCTTGAATTTTGAAGTTCAGCGTAAATTCACCATAGTTTACTACCTTAGATTCAAATGATATCTGGAAACAGCCATTGTATCTTTTAATGTACATTAAAATATTCTGAGACTTAGGATGTTTTTTTATAAGTAGACCGTGCAACGGATCTGGTTTTATTATGTCTTCGAACAACATCCTGATTTACATTGGGATTGTATTTTATATATCTGGATAAGAAGTATGTTCTACATAAAGACTTACATTGCTGTTTCTTTAACTGCTTATCTATTAACTTCAGGATTTTTATTTCTATATTTTTTCATGGCATCCTTTTTTTTTTGGTCTCTTAGTTCTGTCATTTACATTTGAGTGGTGTTTTTCCTCTTTTATTCTCATTTAATTGATAGACTGTGAAACCGTTGTCTGATAAAATGTCATGTTCAGAAAGAAATGAACGATAAATACATGTTTTATATGGTTTCACTGGGCTGCATGAGATAAATGAAATGCAAGAAAGGATGTTGATTATTTATATATATATATGTACATATTTAAATCTTAATTAAAATTAAGTTTTAAATATACTTTTTCAAATAATTCTTAAATATTTTTCAGTATATTCTTTCGCTGCTTACGTGTTACGTGCAAATGAACTTATACTCGTAGTCATCGAATTCTCATTATGTTTATCTTCCATTTTTGGTTTTTTTTAAATATTGTGTTCTGCGGCATATTCGTCTATATCACGTACAAATTTCAATCCGACGTTCGTTTTAGGTTTTCACTGTTTTCTGTTCGTAGTCAGTTAGTGAGTGACCTTTCGCTTTTATATATTAAAATATATATTATTACAAGTATTTAGTATAAGGATTTAAGATTTATTTATGTATACGTATTGGCGGCTAAATTGATATTTAATCCACTTAAACGCAACATATTTTAATGTTCTTTTTTATTGTACATCTAAAGAACCACTATTCCAAATTTCAAGTTTATACCTTGTGTAGTTTTTAAGAAGTAGAAATTAGTGGTATTTGTTTTATACATAATATATATATATATTTTTTTTTTTTTTTTTTGTTAACAGCCCAAAGGCTGGTTGGCAGCATTCCTCCATTCTTCACGCTTTTCCGCTTTACGCTTTAGTTCGTAGTATGTTCCACACCCTATATCGCTCACTACTTGGCTTATGTATTCGAGTGGTGGCCTTTCTCTACTATTTTTCCCTTCTATATATCCTTCTATTATCCTACCTAGTAGATTGTTATGCCGTAGTGTGTGTCCAATTAGCTTAGCTCTTCTTATTTTCAAAGCTTTTAGGAAACTTTTTTCCTCTCCTATTCTTCGAAAAATTTCTTCATTTGTTATACGATCCACCCAATTTATTTTGAGAATTCTCCTATAGCACCACACTTCAAATGCTAGTATTTTCTTTTCTTCAGCCTTCTTTATTGTCCACGTCTCACTACCGTAAAGTGCCACGCTCCAGACGTAGGTCTTTAGTAGGTTTTTCCTTATTTTCAAGTCTATATTTCTAGAAGTAAGTAGGCCCTTCCTTTTTTGGAATGCACATCGTGCCTGTTGTAATCTGCATCTTATTTCTTGAGCGCATCCTCCTTCATTTGTTATCAAACTTCCCAAATACTTATATTTATATACTACTTCTAGTGTGTCACCATCTAGTTTTATGTCTGGCTTAACTACTTCTTTACGACTACATACGAGAACTTTAGTTTTTGACTTATTTATTTTCATATTATATTCATCTTTGAATATAATATTCATGACCGTTAGAATATGTTGTAATTCTTCCTCACTCTCCGCTAACACCGCTATGTCATCCGCGAACCGAAGCATATCTACTTTTTCGCCTTGAATCATTATTCCTGCATTTGTTAATTTCCTTACTCGGTAAACGGCTTCTTGTACATAAAGGTTAAATAAACATGGTGATAAGGAACATCCCTGCCTTACGCCTTTCTTAATTTTTGCTGTTTCCTGGCTATCTCTATAGCGTACTACTCCTATCTCGTTCTTGTAGAGACTTTTAATTATTCTTCTATCTGAGCTTGTAATCCCTGATTTCTTCAAAATCTGAAATAATGTTTTCCATTTTACGTTATCAAAGGCTTTCTCTAAGTCTATAAAGGCTATGAAAGTTGGTTTGTTTTTTCTATTTTGTTTCTCAATAACTTGCTTTAGTGCAAGTATGGCTTCTCTAGTGCCTCTTTGCCTTCTAAAGCCAAACTGGTCCTCGGTTAATAGACTGTCTACAGTGTTTTCCATTCGTCTCAGCACAATACGTGTAAGAATTTTTGAAGCATGAGAAAGCAGACTCAATGTTCTATACTGTTCGCATGTGTTTGCTCTTGCCTTTTTGGGTATTGGCACTATTATGCATTTTGTAAAATCTTGGGGTATTTTCCCAGTTTCATAGATTCTATAGACTAGTTCATATAGCATATTCTTGACATTTTCTCCACTGTTTTTAATAAATTCTGCTGGTATTTCGTCTACCCCCGGAGCCTTCCTATCCTTTAACTCATTTAAAGCTTTTTTGAATTCCTCCCTCATTATGGTTCGGTCTTCACCTACTGTGTTTAATTGATCTACTTCATCCTCTTCTAATTGTATGTCTGAATATTTTTCCTCTCCGTATAGGTGTTCAAGGTATTCTTTCCATCGCTTTGTTTTTTCCGATTCTTCAAACAGAATCTCGCCACTTTTCCCTTTGATACATGTCAGTTTTATTTTCCTGTCTCCGAAAAATGTTTTTACTATTCCATATGCTTTGTCCATTTGCCCCGATTTCAACTGTATATTAACTTCTGTACAAATACTATCCAAAAACGCCTCCTTGCTTTTCCTAGATTCTCTGTTAATCGCATTTCTTAGACTTCTGTATGTTTCCCTGCCTCGTTGGTCTGTCGCATTCTTATATTTCCTTCTTTCATTTATCATTTTTACTATGTTGTCACTTATCCATTCTTTCCTAGCGGCTGTTTTCCTTTCTCTCAATACTTCTTCTGCCGACTTTAATAGGCACTGTTTTATGTTTTCCCATCTATTATCCACATCGTTGATTTCTCGTATCATGTTGTACTCTCTTATAGCTTTGTTTGTTTTTTCCCTATATATTTCCCTGACGGTCTCACTTCTGAAGTTCGCCACTTGGAGTGATTTCTTTGTTGTTTTTCGTAATTTCTTGAACTTAAGATCACAGTGCATCAATACGAGATTATGATCACTGTCTATATCTGCGCCTGGATAGCTCCTACTGTCTTTCACTTGATTTCTAAATCTTTCTTTAACCAGTATGTAGTCTATTTGTAACCGTCTTGTATCGCCGGGAGCTTTCCAAGTATAACGTCTTCTCTTATGGTGTTGGAAGTGAGTATTTATTATTGATAATTTATGTATTGTGCAAAATTCTGTAAGAGTGTCGCCTCTTGGATTCCTTACTCCCAGTCCATATTTTCCAACTATATATGATTCTCTCCCTTCACCGACACTAGCATATATATATATATATATATATATAAATATATAATAAATAATTCACTTGTGTGCTTAACAAAGAACACAATAAAATTTGATAGAGGTAAAACTAATATTATTAGAAAAAATATTTAACTAACTTGCATAAACATTTCAGATTCTTAGAGTATACATTTTCAATGCAAGTGTACTATAGTTAGTGTTACAGTAACTCTTCATTTTCCAGTGTCTTTAATTTGAAATACTTATAAGTCGAGAAATACGCATTCGATTTTTTTAAATTATTAAATATAATTCTTATATAAATATTTTCTTAAAATCATAGGTTGTTCAGACCGGGAGCGTAAAATTTTATTAGGGGCGCCCGGGTACCGTAAACTGTTACAACCCTTTTAGTTAACCATTCAATAAATTTGCATGTAAGTGTGATTAAGTGTGATCGTGCGTACTTATAAATACGAAAATATAAAAGTTAACAATTTGTGTATCAATTAATATGTATATAAATAAATTGTAGATTATCACAAATAGTAAATAAAAAAATAACATAATTAATTTAAACAAAATATAATAAAAATAATAATCAAATAGTTCTTTTGGCTCAACAAAATACTACAAAAACAAAATAGGTACTCACAGTATATAAGTAATACATGAACGTCAACTGCCCAGCCCCTACTCATATTTAAATGAAATATAATGGGTTATTTTTGCAACACTAAACAAATACAAAATAAGCCATTTGAGCTACAAATATAATTATAAAGTTTTGATTCTTATAATCGACATTTAATATTAATAAAAATATGTTGCATTTGTGAATCTTTTACAAAAAAGTATATACATATGCGACCGAAAAACAAATTAAAATAAAATAATGATATACGTTTTTGATACATATGCGATGACGATTTCGTAACAACAATTTTTTTATAACAATAATCTGGCTATTCGAACCGACTTATGTAATATGCTGATTATTCGAATCACTAACAAAAAATCACTATGATAAATCACGAGAAATAAACACGACGTGTACTGAAAACGATTTTTGAGCACAATAATTTTACATAATATGTATGCATAATGACAGTATAATGACGATAATTTAATATATTATGTGCGTATTCGACACGACGGACTTCCGATAACGATAATAAAATTCAAATAAACAGATAATAATAATTAATGGGATATTATTAATGAGGTATATAATAAGGTATTCCTATTTTGATTCATGTGATTCCGAGGCGGAGGGGAAACCGTTTGATATTGGAATTTCATAAAAAAAATATAACAACAATTATTTTAAAAATAATTAGTAATAAAAAAATAAAAAATTACTCTAAATATATATATATTTATAAGTATACATTATAATGCGAAAATTGACAATGATTGTTGAGAAATTCTTTTTTCATTGTGGTAAATATTAGCTTTTCTAATTTGTAATTTGTTGTGGATACGCACTAATACATGAATAAATGATATGTTATTAATTTCGATAAACACTTCAGTTAAAGTTTTGGTAGGCTGGTTGTTACTGTGGCGTTGCTATTCTTCAATTTATATTTTTTATCCCTTTTTCCCTTTTTTAATATAATATGTATTATTCTCATCCACTCTTCTTGCACATTTTCGTATTAAATATTTATATGATGAATCATGTGATGTTGTTTTCAAATTTCTTTAAATAGTTCAAAAAAATTTATACATTTTGTATTTAATTTAAAAAAAATTGTTTATCGTTTTATCACATTTCCGATAACTATAAAGGATGTCCTTTTTTTTGCATCTCCAACAAGTTAATTATCTAAGAAACAAATTTTGTTATGTATTAGTGTTTTGTACATTTTATAAAATTGTATTATTATCATGATATTTTATTATTTTTTCATTACTAAAAAGGCAACGACCTTGTTGTGAAATCATCGCTATCCCGTATGTTACTAAAAATTATTATTTGTCATACTTTTCGGGTTTTCTTTTCTTCGTTACATTTTTGTGTAAAAATTGGAATTATAATATTTAGTTGTATCAGCTCAAATAACCATAGTATTCTTTAAGCCCAAATAGCTAATTGTTTTATTTTTTTGTTAAATATCTGCTCGAATAGCTGACACGGTTGTAATTTTTAGTTTCTATTTGTGTTCATTTACCGATTTGTGTAATTTAGTATTAAATAATTGAATTTGAATATGTATTGAATATTTCCAACAAATTTTTTTTAGTAAGTTATCTTGCGAAATTATCTTTTGTTTGTGAGTACATTTATTACAGTTATATTTATAATAGTGAATTATTTAGCACAAATTGAAATTTTCTTCTATATGTTTTAAGGACTTACACAATCATTGTAACTACAATTATTTCTATTACTTTAAAGTTGTGCATTTTAATTGATCTGCACAAACCATAGTTACTTAATAGTTTTTAATTAAACATAAATGTTGGATCAAAGGAATCATATATTTATAATAATTGTTAAGCCATAAGGGCAATATTTTAGATTATTATCTTTATATTTATTTGTTTCTAATAGCGCGATAAATTAACAATATTATTTATTTGTTGTTACAATTTTTTATAGTTTTAATTGCCTACAAACACACACTCACACACAACCACACCTACACACACACACACACACACACACACACCTACACACACACACACACACACACACACACACACACACACACACACACACACACACACACACACACACACACACACACACACACACACACACACACACACACACACACACACACACATTATATACATTAATAATTTTGCCATATTTGTAACTTAATATTTAGACAGGTAGCGCGCGTAATAATATTTTACGCACTCAAATGGTTCAACAATAATATAATGAGCCAGTTTGTTATGATTCTTAACTTTTTTTAGCATACGTACCTAAAACTTAAGTTGTTGTGTTGTTTTACAGTATATAACGTTACAGCAAAGTACTGGACTATATACGACCGTCTCAGATGAGCATAAACATTCGATTCATATAAAAATATTTATAATAAACTTCTAGCATCGCTCAGAATTGTTTTTTGAAAGCAATGATTTATCAGTTAAATCAAATTTGAACCCTTATGAAAGTCAATTATTTATTTGTATATTTAATTTATTTTAATGAAAAGTTCGTGTTGGAAATAGACAAGGTAATTTTATGGAAAAAGAGAAAAAAAGGTATCGAAAATCAGGATTTGATAATAACAAGTGAACAAAATACTAATATTTTATTACATGAAAAAACAATTGTCTACTATATTTAATATGCAAGAAACCTAATGCTAGTATAAATTACACAGACTACATAAACTCATATATCTCACTCCGGAATGTAAACAAAAACGATGACGAATTAATAAACATTGATATGTAACAAAATCAGTAGGACCACAGTTCACACATTAAATTTCGTCGTCCATCATAAGAATAAAGTCACACTGATTATCAGATTTCGCACGGATAATGCCTACTTTTAAAACATACCATTACAATTCTTATGACCAGATACCTGCATTCCTTTAGGAAATCCTGCAGGGTGTTTGAGGTAATTGTTATTTGTATATTGATGTCATTTGACACAAGTATGTGTGGTATCAACTTGTGTGTCATCGTAATTTCCCGTGTTGTGTCTAGTTACTTTAAATAGTGAACAGTAGAAAAACCGGAATACGTTGCTCAGATATGTTTTGCCAAAATAAAGCAAATGCTAAGTATATGTTATTTCAAATACCTCAATGAGGAACGTTCTGTGACGTGGATAAATAATTGTAAATCTGAGGAGCTAACTGTAGCACTCAATAAAAATAATAGTTTTAAAGTTTGTGCGGAACATTTTGAAAATAAAATGTTTTTAAATGCTAAAACCATTAACGAACTCCAGACTGTTTTATACAATAGGCGACTAGACATTGCATTTATAACTGAAATTAACTTCACTAAATACTTTCACATTCATATTCCCGGATACAAAACAATAAAAACCAATCACCTTGATAATAAAGCACGAAACTAAACTACTATTAAAATACAGATTTGCTTCATCTCCCCTTGGAAATCCAGACAACTCCTTAGCCAATAGACACGTTTGTTGCTGACTATGCGGATGACAAAGTTATAATCTCGATTCACGAAAATCCACTTTTAGCTTCGGCTAACTTACAAGCCCATATGTATCTCATGTCACAATGGTACTCTAAATAAAGATTGAAACTAAATTATAGTAAATCAACTAATACGACCTTCACCCTAAAACATGGTTCCTGCCCGCTTGTTTCAGTGGACAACATATCTACATTAAATACAGTCAATTATTTAGGCCTCACATTAGATAAAAGATTAAATTGAAATCAACACATAAGATCTAAGCGATTAATTCTAAACTCTCGTTCTCGTTTGCTAAAACACATATTATCAAAAAAAAAATGTACAGGAATGAAAACTAAATTACTAATTTATAAAACCTTATTAAAACCAATTTGGACTCATGGTCTACAACTGTGGGGCGTGGCAAAAAAACGAATATTAACAAAACACAAGCATATCAGAATATCACATTTCGCAAAACCCTTCACAATGACTTAAATATGAAAACATTTGAAGAAGAATCCACAAAATTCTACAAGTGATTCTTTTCTCATTTCAGTAATCATGAAAAACCACTCATCAAAAAATTAAATTCTCTAACGCTTCCCGAAAACTCACACCGACGTGTGTAAAGGAGATGGTATACAGACCACATGCTCAAAGCCATATTCTCTATTCTTTTCTCTTACCCTTGTCATCCAAGCTGAGTGCCATTAATGGGTGACTATTTAAACACGATTTGTTCCGGAGAAATTACTCTATTCATATACCCTTATTGTGTATAGATTATAAATTTGTTTATAAAAAAAATTAAATAAAAGATTACACATAGATCAAAAGTTTTACAATAGTATTCGTCATGTTCAATTAGAGCATCTAATTTTTCTTTACAATAGATTTTGGCCGAGTGAGCAATCTGTATTCATATAGTCTGTGTAAATACATATAATAGATTATGTCTAGAACAATGATGTTAGTAAAAGAAACCTTAAAAAATAATTGTTGAATTGCTATTATTTGTAACTTGTTAAAATTAAAGAATATGTAAAATACATAGTTATTTAGATTAAACTTTTTTTATGTAGAAACAACTCATAATGAAATTATGAAATGCAGTACATTTAGAATACATGAAGTATTCATTTAGAAAGTTGAACACTGCATTAAGCTAAGGAATACGTTATTGTTGAATAATTATTACCACAAATAATCTATATATATATATATATATATAATTATGAGTATATTTGGATTTTTAATAAATTGACTGAAAATATAGATAAGTTAAACATCATTTAACAATTTGATAACCAAATAGTTATAGAACAAATTTTTATCTAACGCAACAGCAATGTAATGCCGTCTTATTTTTTTTCTATTTTATTTAATTTGAACTGAATTTGAACCAATAAAAAAGCAAATGTTTTGCTCAATAAAGTGAGTAATTGACCGTAATCGAGCTTATAGAATTCGCACAACTCGAAATTGAAACGTTCGTGTAATGTTTGTAGAATAAAACATTTAATCTAAACAGAACAAAAACACATGTGTATATTATACATTAAACAAGCGCAGTAAGGTTAGGTAAGCAACACGACAGTAGATGTAGTTATCATTACCTGTCGATGAACAACAGGATTTGTTTCAACTACAGACCGTTGGTGTAAAACTGAAGTTATCCGATTTACCTAAAAATACGAGAATAAAATCTTATAAAATTATACTCGTAACTATAGTATTTATTATTCAATTTATCGATAATTATAATACAGTAATGAAGGCCTTTTTAATATACAGTTACAAAAATATTTTTCAGTTTTCATAACCCACACATTTTCAATGTTTAAAATAAAAAGAATTTTTATAACCAGACGATATCTTTGGAAATAATATTTAATTTTTTAATATACTACGATATTAATATGAAGTAAAATAACATTCTGTTAAGTTTAAAATTATATTTTTTTCCTTTAAATAATTGTTTAATTAATAATAACAATTAAAAAGACCAATGATATATTTTTTTAGTAACAAATTTTATACAATTTTTAGCACTCTTGTGTAAATTAAGTCTTACAATAACATGTGTTCAAATAGTTGATGATCCAAATTTTAAAAGCTACATATCATAAAATATAATTTAAAAACAAGAAAATCAGCACAATTGCCGATATCTAACCGATTATTACAGTGATGTTATGAACCCAGACTTTTGAGACAGAATCGATCCTAAACGAATCATTTTTAAATTATAACGAAATCGAACCGAAATGAACTTGCAATTTTTCTTTCGTACCCAAACTGAACTATACTTCTTAAAAATGCAAAATATTTAAATTAAATTAAAAATCTTAAGTACTCATTTATTCAAAAGATGGTTAACCAAAAATATAATTCATAAAATAAATAATATAAAATAATAATTTAGTATTGAAAATTTGTATTGAGTTTTAACTAAAAATTGGATACTTGAGGATAAGCATGGTACGGATTTCATTTTTATTGGTTCGATATAAGAACTGAACTATTTTGTGCTTAAATCGTTTTGAACATTTCTAATTATAAGACCGACCGTTCCGTCCGGCTTTGTTCAAATATCGAAAATTGTATAACGTCACTAATCGTAAAATATTAGCATACCACAAAAATAGTTATAATTACATAAATATTACATTGTTTGTTTCTTTAAATCTAAGTAATTAATAATTATTCGTAACAATAACAGATTTGAAATTAAATTCTTAAATAATATTTTGTACAATATCAACTATTTGAAGGTTGATATTAAAAAAATATCAAGTTTTATAAAAACATATTTTTTAATATAATAATCTAAGTCATTTCAAATTATAGAGTTTAGTTTTAAACTAGGATATCAGTCCACTTGTCGATCTCGAACTTATTATAATAGATGACAAAATAATAAAAACAACAAGAAAAAAAAATTAAAAATTAAAAATACTTGTTATTAAAATGAATAAGTTTAGTCGCGATTCACCCATCGTCGTTAACGGTCTTTCATATTTAATTACATAGAAGTTATCGCGGTTTATTATTTAATTAGTCTTTAAAAGCCATTTAATGCTGTTGCCGGCAAACGGCAGCGGTCTTAGTCTCGGGCCAAAACCCGGGATTAGTAAAATGAAATCTAAACTCACTTCATTCGAATCCATAATTCCATCTAGTCAACAAAAAGAAAAAAGGTAGGTCTTCAAATTCATCTAGAAGTAATCCAATTTCTCCAAATTAACAACACATAATTGACAATCATTTGTTTGTAAAAAAATGTTTAATAAAAAAAAAAAAAATAAAAAAAAACTAAACATCCTACACTTAATATTAACAAAGAATGCAATTTTCCATACGATAACGCCTTAATTACCGACTCGGACGTCTTATCGGACAATAATAGCGCTATCGACAACGACATTTGCAATTCATTATAACCTTGGGAGCTATACTCCAAACACTGTTCACTCACAGTCACATACGATTTTACCCGGTGCCACACAAACAAAAGCTATCATCGACCAACACCTTAAGCATTTCGACTCGAAATTCGACGGCACTCCGGTAATTGTTATCGAATTTACTGATAATAACTCTTTATCCGGTTCTTGGAACCCGCTCAAGTGGGCCAAATTCCTCACGAATAATTTTATTGGCATAAATAATATTAAACCTAATGGACACAAAAAGTAAAAGTAACGTTTGATTCGAATATTCACGCTAATACTTGTCTTGAATCCCCTCTTCTCATTGAATACAAATTATCTGCCTACATTCCATCTATTTTAATCTTTTCTTACGGCATTATTAAATTAGACACTTCTTTTCCAGAAGAGGACTTTTGGGAAGGTCTAAAAAGCTCCACCACGATTATTGCTTTCATACGCATCGTCGTCAATAGAGACGGAGTGTCCACGCCAACGCGTATCGTAGAATTAAAATTTTTGTCTGCCAAAATACCTAGTTCTATTTCAATATTTAACATCCTATTTGAAGTATCACCAAGCATACGTTCCCCTCTGCAGTGCAACAAATGTTTACGTTTTGGACACACCTCCAAATTCTGTCAAAGCAGCCCAAGATTTAGTCATTGCAGAGAAGATAAACACTCAATTGATATATGTCCGATTGCTTAAGCATTTGATCTTCACTGCATTTTTTGTCAACGTTCTCATCTTGCCACCGACCGTATCTGTCAAGAATGGAACTTTCAACGTGACTTTAAAAAAATAAGGGCCACCGAAAATATCTCATTCCGCGATGCCATCTCATTCAAAAAATCAAATCTTGTCACTTCAGCTTTTAGCTATTCTAATATTGTAAATAAGCAGCTTGTCTTAACCCCATCAAATACTTCTTTCCCTACTTGTGTTCAAGTTATTTCTGCCCCTATTTTACCTAACTTCACCTCTCACCAGTCTCCTAATAAAGTTAGACGCCGCTCTCCATCCCATCCTGTCAAACAATTGAATATCCCCGCTCAAAAAAATTATTTTTACCAAATGGATCATTTTTTAATTATACCTCCAAAAACCGTTCTAATTTTGGACCCATTAGGCAAAATATTGACCCCACTTGGATTAACACTTCGGCACTAAAATTATCTGAATCTTTATTCAACCCCCTAATCTCTATTCCCAATCTGCTATCTCTCTCTAAAATATAATCGAATCTTCTATTCAATCTCTTTTAGCTATTCCTAACTTCTCCGCTCAGAATTTGCATTAAGAACTAAATATATATAATTTTTTTTTTTTTTTATCATACATGGATTTTCTTAATATTTTATAATGGAACGTACGTAGGCTTCCTGCTCGCCTTCCCACCCTCCAACACTTATTAACCGATAAAAAGTGTTCCATAGCTTTAATTTCGGAGACATGGTTACTACCCTCTCGAAACTTTAATATGCCCCATTTTAATTTATTTAGACAAGACCATTTCGATGGATTCGGTGGTGTTGCCATAGCCACACATTCATCGCTTAATATCACACCGATAGATATTAATCCACATTAAATGCAGCTATTTCTTGATAATAAGATCGATCTTATAGGTATCAAAATATCAAATATTAATGTCTCCCCATTACTTCATTTTGGTCATGTTATATTCCTAATGATTCCAATACATTCATGGAAACGTGGAACTCATTGTTCCATCTAGCCAATCAAAACTGCGTTTTCACAGGCGACTGTAATGCGCACCATCCATCATATTCACGAGTCTATCAATTCCTCTAATTTTTGTTTACTGAATTACAGTGCAGCTACACACATTGGTAGACCTAACTCTTCTTATTCATGCATAGATATCTCTCTTTTTCCTATCCAAACTTCATCTGGTACACAAACTGGTCTACCTTAGATGACCCAAATGGCAGCGATCATTTCCCCATAATCATCTCTGTGAAATTAAACAATTCCAATATTACCTCAAACAATAGACACAACAATAATAATTCCCTAACTAAATAACCTTCCATAGATAAATTTAATCACAACAAAGCTAATTAGTCTCGATTATCCCAGTTAATCAACTCTTCTATTCCCTGTCTTTACAGTGATACCTGTCCACTAGAAGCATATAATCATTTCGTTCAATTGATTTTGGACACAGCAAAAGTAACAATTCCGCTCAAACATAACAATCCAAATAAAATTCCCCCAACGCCTCCTTGGTGGAATTATTCTTGTTCCCAAGTAGTTTCTAATCGCAAAGCACACTACAAAAATTTTCTTCGTACCGGCTCCATTCACGGTTATTACAATTACCGAAACATTAGCGTGACTACTACATGGTTATTTAAAGAAACTAAGAAGAACGCCTGGAAGCAATTTTGTTCTAATCTAAATGTCTCATTTTCTAAACAATCACTTTGGCATACTGCTAGATGTTTCGGTAACTGTATTCAGCCTCGCTCACGTCCACATAACGACAATTGGTTTAACGAATTTTGTACTAAAGTTGCACCTTGTTATGTCCCGTCAAATGCACAAATCCTAATACCCGTTTCTGACTCAAATTCTCACTCTAACCATTGCGTTTCTACACCAATCTCATTAGGTGAATTAAATAACGCCATCGCTTCACTGAAACCACCTTGATGTATCCCACGAGTCAACGTTGCTACCAATGACGTGTCCTTGGACCAACGTTAACATCAGAGATACGGCTTCGTGCTCCGGCGTAGTATGTCAATACGGGAAAAAGTCGTAGCAAATGGAAACAAATAGTTTTTACATATAAAGTGGTTTATTAAAGACTAAGAATAACTAATTAAAAATACAAGATCTGGTGCTAAAACTACCAGAGTAGGATCTCTCACAAATTGTAAGAGGAGTCGTGTAATATGTGTGCTCGTACTTAGACCGAACGACCGACTGAATCGTAGCCCACCACGGTGGTGGTTCGTCCAGCGAGTGCGATGTTGGAATCCGCTGACCGAGCGGATTCCTTATGCTCTGTTGTCACGTAGGACTGTTCATTGGAATTACATATTACACGACTAACATAATATAATAAAGAAAATAATTGTTACGTAATATCGCGTGTACAACATACCCCCCATGTTAAATAGGAGCAGTCCCTGCGACTTCCTTTAGTAGTATTCAAAATATCCTAATACAAAAAACTAAATTCCCAGACTACAATATACTTAACTATTCCTAATATATGAGTACACCTAGTTCAACACATGGTGTATGAAATATTTAAAAATATTTTCACTTAATATTACATGGAATGTTTTACAAAACAAAAAGTTAACTTAACATTACTTCAGATTGAGGTCTCGGCTACAACGTCTTGAGGTTGGTATACAACAGGTTTTCTCGATTTATACTTATAAACGAAATATGCAGAAAGGAGTAAGGTTGTTAAAATAGTGGACACGATGATTAAAGGTATTATCAAATACCATCTATTATTCTCCATAAAATTATCTTTAATCTTCAGTGCATGTATTTGATTTTCAATATCTAAAAGTGACTTGGAATGCTGTTCTAAATCTTTAAGACTATCTAGATTTATGTTTTCTGAGAAATTAAATGACTCTATAATACGTTGGTGTTCTGTCATTAATGCGGATTTCATTACATATTTATCTTCAATAGGTGTATAAAGCGTTTGTGTTATATTTTTTGTAAAAATTCGCGATGGAGCAAGAATAGTCTGTTTAGTATAAGCACTGCATTGTGAATTTAAAGTTATTTGTCCTGTTCCATTGAGAAAAACGTTTAGCGGATCCCCGTTACTACACTTAATGGCTATACTTTCATTAATAGCTACATATAACCAAGTATTTAAATTACTTAGTCTACTAAAAATTGAGTTTACAATTTTAATATACTTAACTTTACATGAAACTAACATATCAGATTGCCCTAATAAAGGTTTCAAACCACATATTTTAGCTGTCGCAGTATACATAGGTGAAATTTCATTACAATAAAAATTATCATCAACATATTTACATCTTTCAAGCTGTTCTTCCGAAAGAGAAATACAATATTCCCTGTTGGTACTTAAAGCTAATATGGGTTCGACAGAAGTATACATTGAGTAGAGATCACCTTGCTGAATTAGAGGGAATGGGATGACTCTATAGACTTTAAAAACATTGGTATTTATCAACGGAATCTTCTGGATAAATATTAAAGTCTTATCTACTAGAATAACAGATACTTGAGAGATTTGAATAAGTTTAGTTATAGTGAACTTTTCCATTGGAAAAGGTAAATTTAATTCATGCGGTAAGTTTAATTGGATTTCACGGAGATGTTGTTTATATTCCTTGTGTGACATGAGGTTCGGATGAATCTGTCCATGTATAGCCGAGTTCACAATATGTAATAATTTTTGTACTCCAAAAGCTTGTTGAGTAAGAAGTAGATTAATAACAGTAGCTTGTTCAACTAACATTTCCCGAGTTTGTAATTCTGACATGTCAGCCTCCGATCGACCTATTTTCTCATACAATCGCGCTATTATGAGATCCGAACTCCTTCGGGATTGTAATATTGGTGCCATAGTTACATTGAAATCTGAAATAGTCGCACGTACTACTCTAGTTTGGGCGGCCATTAGGTTCAACGTACTGGTTGATGTGTGATCTAATTCCGAAATTTTTCCATATAGGAAATCTGCATCTTCATCTGAACAAACACCGAATAATAATTTTGCGACGCGTCCCACCATATTGATTAATCCTCGTTTACTGCGAGCTGGTTGCCAATCTGTTCCTACGGAATCGAGAATTTCCTTTTGAACTTGTTCTATCTGGTGGAAAATCGTTGAGGTACTTGATTCCATCCATTCACAGCTAGATCGAATACTTGTAGAGGGATTTTCTCTAATATACTTTTCACAAAATGCTTGGAGTAGAGTATGTACCGTGACAATGTCATTATGGCTTTTGTCAAACGCTGAAATATTCACGAAAGTGACTAATCTATATTCGCTGTCAACTGGATGTAGAGTCCCCATCGGCTGATACAAGAGTCCGATGTTGGAAATTGGTTGTATTATATATCCTGGGTTCATTTCCTGACCCAAAGTATTGGCAATCCATACCAAGGCTCTAAAATATAACATTGAATATTCAGTATTCATTTTTTGAAGATACACTTTTTTTTTAACATGTTAGTAAGACATCTGTTACGTCAATTTTCATAGAATGTAAGAGAAAGATCTCCCTGATCTGTATTAGTAATAATAGTAATAAAAATCAATGAAACATATATATTTATACATAATATTTACAGCGTAGATTTGATTAGTACACCAGCCCAGCAAGGAGAGTGATTTTTAATCAGTAAAGATTTTAAGTAAATTCTTGTGCACTTTCACTTTCCTTTTGCCTTTGAGAATTGTAACGTTTTCATTGGCATTTAACTCGACGACCATATATGGTCCCAGCCATTTAGAATTAAGTTTCCCTTTTCTGGCTTTATCCTGCAGTAAGACTTTATCTCCTACATGGAGTGAAATTGGTTTAGCAGTGGAGTCATACTTTTCTTTAGTACGGTGTTTACTTTCCATAAGATGTTCGCGGGCAACTTGATGTGACTGTTGCAGTTTGCTTCGTAATTCCTCCTGGAAATCATCATAATTGTATCGTGGTTCTATAGGTCTAGTGACTGAAGTGGGAACATACAGCGTTCTGCCATAAAGTAATTCGTAGGGTTGCTTTCCTGTGGAACGATGAATAGATGAATTGTATACGAACATTGAATATGGTACATAAGTGTCCCAGTTCTGCTGATCGGCGTCGACATAGTGTCTAAGGTATTCACCCAACGTACGATGGCTTCGTTCGAGGGCTCCATTTGACTGCGGGTGATACGGCGATGTTGTATTACGCTTAACTCCCAAAAGTTTGCAGGTTTCGGAAAAAACTTTACTCAAGAACTCAGTCCCTTGATCACTAATAAGATTTTGCGGAAGACCATGAACACATATGAAAGAGGTAACAAAGTGGTAAGCCACTGTGTTTGCTTCTTTGTTGGCCATAGGCACTGCCACTGAAAATTTTGTTAGATCACACTGGATTGTCAATATATATGCATTACCGTTCAACGTTCTTGGAAATGGACCTACTATATCAATAAACGTTCTTTCAAATGGCTCCGTAGCAGTTGTGCTGATTATCATTGGTTGTTTTGTGTTTCTGTTTGTGGTTTTATTCATTTGACAGGATGCACATTTCTTTACATATTCTTCTACGTCCTGTTTCAGTGTGTCCCAATTGAACTGTTTTTTAATTCGTTTAATTGTTTGTTGGATACCTCTATGTCCTCCTAGAATTCCAGAGTGATGTTCTTTAATAATTTGTAATCTATCTGAGTTATTGGTATTTTGTTGGGAATAAACCCGTATTTCAACATTAGACCTTAGGAATATATAACATAACATTTTTCGAACTTCTATCCATACTAATTGATCTGCGCCACAACCTATCCGAGGTAGAGCAAGTTTATTGATTCCAAATTCATTGCAGACAATTCTCAGTTTCTGTAGTGTATTATACATATCTTCGTATGTCGGTTTTTGCCAGAATTTGTCTTTTGTAACGAGATGTAATATATAACGTGAATTTAGTTGGAAATAAATTACGTCAGTTTTCTTGGGTCGTTGTAACTTCAAGTCTTGCAGATGCCCATATCTCCTACGAAATTCAAGGGCTATTCCTTGACTAAGCTTGAGGTCAGCTGATACGCAGTGTGCCAGATGGAATTCGGCTGGTGCTTCGAATATATCATCAGTGATTTCTTGTACGTTTGCGTTCGCAATATTTTGAAGTGACATCTCTGCTTTAAACTCATCATATGTCAATAATGGAGACGGGGCATTAACCGTTGATTCTTGTGACCTTGTTCTAGCGACCAATGCTTTACTAATTCGACTCAGTGCGTCAGCATTCGTGTTCGTAGCTCCAGGTTTATAAACGACTTCATACTGGTATTCCGCTAACTTGAGACGCCAACGCATAAGACGTGATCCTGGGTCCTTGACGTTGAAGAGCCACGTAAGTGGTTGGTGATCCGTGAATATCTGAAATTTACGTCCTAGCAAGTACGGTCGGAAATTTTTTATTGACCAGACGATGCTGAGCAGCTCCTTTTCCGTAGTGCTGTATGCTTGCTCTGCTTTGTTTAAAACACGTGACGCGTAAGCTATTGGACGATCCTGTCCTGGTTGACCTTGTGAAATTATACTCCCTATTGCGAATTGACTAGCGTCTGTTGTGAGAATGAATGGCTTTTCAAAATCAGGATATTGAAGAATTGGTGCATTCACGAGTTTCTCTTTTAAGGTTTCAAAGGACGATTGACATTCTGCGGTCCATTCAAAAGGTGTGTCTTTTCTTAATAATTTAGTCATAGGTTTTGCAATCTGGCTATAGTTCTCTATGAATCTCCGATAATACCCAGATAGTCCTAAAAATTGCTTGGTTTCGGTCACATTTGTTGGTACAGGATGATTTTTGACACAACTGATTTTATTGGGATCAGGTTTAACACCATTGTCAGTTATTAGATGTCCCAAATATATGACTTCCCGACGAAGGAATTGACATTTGGAGGGCTGTAAACGTAAGTTGAATTTCCGAAGTCGCTGTAATATCTCTGAAAGTCTTGACTCATGTTCCGATAAATCAGTTGCATAAATAATAATGTCATCTAGGTACACAAAGGCTTTTGTTCCATTGATTCCCATAAGAACATTGTTCATAAGTCGTTGGAACGTGCTCGGCGCTCCGCAAAGTCCGAATGGCATTCTAACAAACTCGTAGTGTCCTTTATCTGTGGAGAAACCAGTCTTCTCTCGATCTTCTGGTTTTATGGGAACCTGATGATATCCACTGGCAAGATCTAGTGTTGTGTAATACCTTGCTCTGCCTAGTTGATCAAGTATTTCGTCAATACGTGGTATTGGGAAGGCATCTCCAATGGTTAATTGATTTAACTTCCGAAAATCCACACACACTCGATACTGTGGGTTTCCTTGTAAGTCTGCTTTCTTAGGGACTACAATTAATGGCGCGTTCCATGGTGAATCAGAGGGTTGGATAATATGATCTTGTTCCAGCTGCACCGTTTGACGGATGATTTCCTGGCGATGAGCATATGGTAATCTGTACGGTCTGATGTTTATAGGTACAGCATCTTCCTTTAAGCGGATTTCGTGTTGGATTGCCGATGTAGCAGGCAACGGATCTCCTTCCAAATGAAATACGTCTGAGAATTCCCGACATATCTTCCATAAGCTTCCTCGTTCCTCCGAATTTAAATGATCAGTTGAAATAACTTTCCGGATTTCCGACAATCGATCTATTTCATAGTTCTCTACAGTTGATATACTTGTGGTAACCATTGATTGTGCTTCCAGATAGCTTTCATGATTCAGATCTTCCAGAACAGGAGTATTGATGCAAGTCGCTTCTTCCGATGTGTTAATTATGCTAACCATTACTTGCCCATTTCTGACTGTGTTAAGAACGTTTCCGATACGTACAGTTGGGTGTTGTGTATCTTGTGAGTGAATAATCCAATCTGTACCTTCCGCTTTGTTTGTTGTAACTGATATCAAAATTTCCGATCTAGGTGCTAAATTGATTTGTGATTCCACTTGAGGTTCTGCAACTAAGGATAAGGACGATATTGGAGCTGTGTAACTACCATTCTTTTGGAATATTTTTGATGCTTGATAATCGATGACAATTCCATTGTTGGCTAAAAATGATCTGCCCAAAATACCAGCATGCGGAACAGGGAAATCATCAAAGACAACTTGGAATTCTATTGATTTTATTTCATTTCCTAGGTTTACATCTAGAAGAACTGAGCCAATGGTATGCACTAGTATTTCATTTATTCCTTTTAATTGATAAACTTGCTTCTCGTCAACTAATATTTCATCGCGGAGATAAGATAATTTAATCATATTTAGATCACTTCCCGTGTCGATAAGAAAAGAAGTATTTCTCTTTATACATTGTGATACGGAAAGTTTGATGTGATTATCAATTAATTTTGATTGGAAACAGAGAGACCTCGCATACTGAGGGTGGCCGTTTTGATTTGGCTTACCGGACGTCGGCCATCTGCGTCCGGAGCTTTCGCGTTTCCCGAATCCTGAATGTCGAATGATCTTTCTCCTTCTGTCTTTTTTGAATTGACACGTTGTCTTTTTCGACAGTCTTCCAGTAAATGTCCTTCTTTTTTACAATAACGGCATACTAGCGTTCTTGATGTGTAGGTTGACTTTTGATTATCTTGTTGATGCTTAGCTTGATATCTTGATTGATCCCATGTAGAAGCTCTACATTCTCTAGCAATATGATTTGTTCGCCCACATTTGAAACAACCTGATTTTTCGCTTTTGATGATCCTATTTATATTTGCTTTTCCTGACCTTTGTTGATTACTTTCAAAAGGATTGTGTACCATCTTTTTGGTCTCTTTATTGGACTGAAATGAGATTTCTTCTTCTAAAGCCAAAGCTAGAGCTTCGTCCAAATTTCCAGGATTTCGTGATTTAAGAATAATTTTATATGTATCTGGCAACCCATCAATAAAGGCTGTCAATACTTGTGCTTGTAAAAGTTTGCGAACATCATTTACATTTGTATATTCGTCTTTCTCCAAAGTGGCGTCAACAATGTCATGATAGAGTTTTTCTATTTTTTCGAAATAGCTTTGAACGTCTTCTTCTCTTGACTTCTTGCAAGCTGCTAACTTCGTTTGCAAATGAGCCAATGTCCATTTTCTTCCAGTAATTTCATTAAGCGTTCTTCTGAATTCAACATATGACGTTATGTCTTTAAAACGCACGGCTCTTAAAGCTTTGCCTGAAAGTTTAGTGATGAGACCCTGAACTAAAATATCCGTTTGTGCAGGATCTATTAGTCTAATAGCAAAATCACATGCTCGAAAAAAACGAAATGACTCGTCCGAATCTAAACCATCGAAAATTGGGACATGCCTTAAAGCTTGTTCCACTGTGCTATACATTGTACGATTATCTTCCTTCGTAATGCTCATACTGGTTTTACTATCTGTGATTACCTGATTATCCTTATTAAGACGTAACTTTTGGGATCTTAGAAAATATCTTGCAACCTCTAAGGTATCGTCTGCTTTTTGTAATGATTCTTTTGTCCTACTTAGAATACGACTAGGAACATATAACTCTCCACTAGAATTACTATCCGAACTCTCCGAATCAGAAATATTAATTAAATTACGTTCCTTATTCGACATGCAATGAAATTAATAAAATTACACCGGTAATATTAAGATAGGATTTAGATATTTTCGACAAAATCCTGTATCCTACCTATTATATTATTATTATTCTTTTTTTTTTTTTTTTTTTTTGAGACTTGTATGAAAATGTGTATTAAAGTCAATAGAGAATCCCAGCTAATATATACAAAAAATACAGTAGTCGAACGAACTTACAGTAAGAAAGTAAACATCATTTTAAAAAGAAAATTTATATGTGTTCACTGTGCGACGATGTTGACGATGTTTTGTAATCACGGACGGCGGCGCGTTGCTGATACGATTGTTTTGATTTTGACTGCGGCGGCGCGAACGACGACGGCTGCTACTACGTCGACGGCGGCGGCGAGCGCTGTGACGTCAACTGCGGCGGCGGCGGCGACGGTGACGGCGGCGGCGATGACGGCGGTGGCGATGACGGCGGCGGCGATGACGGCGGCGGCGATGACGGCGGCGGTGAAGATGGCGGCTACAACGATGACGGCGACAAAGGCACGAATTACACAGGACTTATCCAATTACCTGCCTGATTTCGCCTTTACTGAGCAACGGCAGACTTTAAATGCAAACAACTATTGCGTGCTATGATGATGATAACTGACATATACGCGTGACGCGAAGGTTCGTGCGGCCAATCTTAAAAAAATAATCAATGAAATATAATTATCTCAAAAAGATTGCCGTTACCGCTGCCACCAAATGATGTATCCCACGAGTCAACGTTGCTACCAATGACGTGTCCTTGGACCAACGTTAACATCAGAGATACGGCTTCGTGCTCCGGCGTAGTATGTCAATACGGGAAAAAGTCGTAGCAAATGGAAACAAATAGTTTTTACATATAAAGTGGTTTATTAAAGACTAAGAATAACTAATTAAAAATACAAGATCTGGTGCTAAAACTACCAGAGTAGGATCTCTCACAAATTGTAAGAGGAGTCGTGTAATATGTGTGCTCGTACTTAGACCGAACGACCGACTGAATCGTAGCCCACCACGGTGGTGGTTCGTCCAGCGAGTGCGATGTTGGAATCCGCTGACCGAGCGGATTCCTTATGCTCTGTTGTCACGTAGGACTGTTCATTGGAATTACATATTACACGACTAACATAATATAATAAAGAAAATAATTGTTACGTAATATCGCGTGTACAACAACCTGCCGTCGATTCTGACAAAATTTCTCCCATGATGCTCCAACATCTTCCACCTAATGCCATTGATTGCCTCCTAATTATTCTGAACAAAATCTTTATTTTATAAAAAATACCCGATTCTCGGTCAGTCTTTAAAATTATTCCTATACCCAAAGCCAACTCCTCTAATTCTTTCAGACCTATAAGCTCTTTCCTCTGCATTATGTAAAGTCTTCTAATACATATTCAAAAAAAGATTGGATTGGTTGCTTGAATCCAACTCGATCTTATCTAATAATCTCTATGCATTCAGAAGAGGAATGGGAACAACTGAATGCTTAGCTATTTTTTCAAGTAAAATTTACCAGTCGTTTAACCAAAAGCAATTCCTATCAGCTTCTTTCATTGATATTCGTGGAGCTTTCGATTCTATCCATATTCCAACTCTCTTATCTCATCTCAAAACCTTAATCAACCCTCAATTTTATGCAATTTAGTATCACTAATTTTTTCTCATAGATCTCTCCTTTTTTCAAATATATATGACTCAACAAATTTACGCACAACTTATACCGGACTCCCTCAGTGTAGATGCTTAAGCCCTATTTTGTTTAATATATACATGCATTCAATTATTAAAGAACTAGAAGTCAAGGGTCATAAGTGCCTCGTTTACGCTGATGATCTAGTAATATTTACTCAAAATTTACATCTAGACCTTGCCGTAACTTCCCTAAACAACTCTCTCGAATATCTACTTAAGCTGTTAACCTCATCGTTCTTCTCCATAGTCTCGGAAAAATGTAAAACCCTAATATTCACTAGAAGACGTTATCAATATTGCTCTTAGATCACAAACAATGGAGAATCCATATCTATGGTTTCAAACACATTGTACTTAGGACTAACATTAGACTCCAAACTTCGTTGGGCTACCCATATTCATAATTTCACTTAATTTGCATCTCGATGGTCCAACTTTCTCAGATCAATTGCTAACACGTGGTGAGGGTCTCACCCATCTACGCTACTAATTATTTATAAATTAGTTATCGGCGCCAAACTCGACTACGATTGTTTCCTATCAGTTTCTGCTTCTTATTCACATTGGAAAAAATTAAATAATTTATAGGCTTCCTGCCTTTGATTAATCATTGGTGCAGTAAAGTCTACTCCTAATCCGGCTATTGAAATAGAAACCGGTTGTCCTCCCTTCAACATTAGATGCAGATGGCTGGCTGGCAAATTTCTTCTCAAAAATCTTTCTTTTCATTATCCTGAAATTTACAACGCCTTTCTTGACATTTATTATTCATGGCGCTATGTTCACAAATCTCTCTCGTCCACTGCTTACTCCTTAATTTCTACTCGTAACTATATAATAAAATCCAAAAAACTACCGTTATATGATCTGGCCTTTTTTAGCATTATCCTTCTCTCCAGTAACTCACATAGAAAAGAATTTTTTAAACCAATCACCTAACTCTCTTAAAACTATCTCACTAACTATTGTAAACAATTTTTTTTTCGATTATGTTCATAATAAATTTTCAAATTTTACACTTATATTTACAGATGAATCCGTTTCTCCTTCTTCCGCCGCTAATGCCTTTTTCAATCCAGACCTAAATATCTCCATGTCCAGTAATCTTCCCTCTTCTGCCTCCTCATACACTGCCGAATGTTTTGCCTTTTTAAAAGCTCTCAAACTTATTTCTACATTAACCCCCCAAAATTATCTTATTGTTTCCGACTCTTTATCCAATCTCCAAAATGTTTCTTCTATTTTTTTTAAGTTCCCTCCCTCTACTATTTCCATTAACATTAGAAATCTCTTCTACAAACTCGATTGTTCTGGATTTGTGGTTCAGTTTTTATGGGCACCTAGTCACTCTGGTATCTCAGGCAACGAAATTGCTGATTCATTGGCTAAGTCTATTTCCTCTTTTCTCAGTATTTCACCAATGTTAATACCGTGGACCGATTTTTGCTGTATGGTAAAAACTCACATTGCCTCGATGTGGTTAAATCAATTGGATAATTTACCCCCTAACTACGCCACGTGGTATATAAGCATTTCTCCCACGATTCCGTCACAACCGTGATTCCACAAGCTGAAACTTAGTAGGAAAACAATCTGCTCTTTCTCTCGACTTAGATAAGGTCACACGCTACTTCCATCCCATTCTATTAAATTACCTCTCTGCGACTCTCCTCTTTGCATCCTCCATAATTTCGAATCAATTTGCAATATCCCCCATATCATTTTCTAGTGCCCTGCCTTAATGGCACAACGCAAAAAGCTTCAAGCGCTGGTTAAAAATTACAACATTCCTTTTAACACTCAATCTATTCTTTCCTCGCAATATTTTCCCATTATCCTTTCTATCATTTCTCTTTTTAATCAGACTGGTTATTTAATCTAATACTTTTATTGTAAAAATTAATTTCCCTTATTTAAGTTACTTATTATCATCTAAGTGTATATATTTTATTTGTATAAATTGTAATTGTTGAAACTAATTGTTTTTAATAAAGATTCAAATAAAAAAAAAAAAGTAAAATATAAATAAATAGTTGTATACATATATATAAAATAAAGCCAATGAGTATAAATAAGTAAAAAAATTATAGTAGTTTTTAAAGATTTGTTTATATTGTAATAATTATTGATGTTATTTAATAAATGTACATTTATATAAATATATATTTGTATATATATATATATATATATATATATATATATATGCACATTTATATATAAATACATTCATTTATATAAAAACAATTTTCTTTAACAATAAAGAAGGCTAATACAAATAAATTTAATAACTTAAATTAAAAACTAAATGAATCAATTGCAATAAATGATATAAAATTTAATTTTTTATTTTAAGACATGTGTTAAGACATATTCTAGTAGATTATTCAATTATTTTTTACAAAATGAATTTTAATATGTTTTATGTATTATTGTATAGACAAAACAATAAGTGAAGATTGACAATAAAATTTAAAAAAAAAATAATAATTATATACGAACTCACCTCTTTTTCGGTGGCATGACAGACACTGAACAACAAAATTAAATTTGCCAATTTTGATGTTAGAAAAAATATTTCGATGTATAGATTTCTGGAATAAATCGTTTCCTTGAATTTGTCAAAAAATATTATGTTATAATAAGCGTTGAGAATGATTTCCGCCACTTGGCCTCCCATAAAACTCAAGATTGGTACACCGAATATTAATCTATTGAAATCTTTCACACATTCCAAAACTTCCGCATACAAATTCTTGTGAATACACACAGAACTTGTTTTCTGTCGGATACGCCCGTTGATTGCGTTCATTATCCATTTAGCGTACAATGTGATAATCACGAATTCGTAACACGCGACGCATTGTAGTACGTTTTTACTGGCAAATTCGATCTGAAAATACGAACGTGCGGTTTGAGTGTTGCAAAATCAAAATTTTATCTTGTATAGAATATACATAAATATATATATATATATAAATATATATAGTAAATACATATATATGTGTATATTCATATATTTTTATTTATTTGTTCATATGTTTTTATATAAGTATATCGTAATTCGACAAATTCGATATTCAAAATGTTGTCAATAGCATCCCATTCAATAAACTTCTTATAGTTCATATAATATAAAGACTAAGCTAGCCTCTACACGAATGTAAAATGAGGAATTTGATAGAACCAATACCTTAAAAATTGTAAATGTGGTAAAAAAACCATTTAATAAATTGTTTTAAAAATAATAAATTGTAAGACTCGTGAATTACATTACATGGATATGAAATATGTACATTAATCACTTAATCAATTATATGTTCATTACTTATTCTTACATTATAAAGTTTAAGTTTATAATGTAATTTTAAATTTATAAAATTACATATATTTTTCATTTCATAATTTTTTTAATTCTTAATTGCCCGTTTTATAATTATTCCATTTCTTATAGATTATAAATTCTTCGATTGAACATGGATTAATATTTGTCTTGTAATTACAGTCTGACTTTGTTCAATTATTATTTTTTCAAATTTTAATATTTGTGGATAATATTTATAAAATTGTGTAATAAAATAAACGCCAAATGATTCTTACGTATTTGTTGTACTGCACAAAAAAAGCAAGCTAAATAAAAAGATGAAATTAACAAATGTCCCAAATATAATATGACGTATCTTTTAATTGTTGAGTTTTTTTAGAAATCCTTTTTGAAATCATCTAAATAAAAAACTATATATTTTAATGCATTGATTATACATATATCGCAATATTTATTTTGTAATTGCTAGTTATAAAATGAAACTTTTAACAGAGTTAGGTAACATTTTTGTAATTGTTAATTTTTAAATTTAGCAGTAAACGGAATTAATATATCTAAAAATGGACTTTATTATATATGAAAATTAAATAATAAAATTGATTTAAAAAATTTGTTGAATTGCTCATCCCCGTTTAAATAGCGGACAAAATATTTACGGCTAAAACTAATGCGTTTAAAATTCGATGTAGTATAAAAATAATAATAATAATCGTAATAATAATAATAATGATAATAAAAATCATAATGTATGCGGTTTTATTTACCATAAGCAAAACTTCAATAAATCTCCAATGCATACACATGTATCTGATCTGTTTACAAACACTTCCTGTCAAGTGTACACAAACGCCGATAGCAACAAGACTGTTAAATTTTAATGTTATTGGTCCAACGACGTCCAAGCGTATTAATGTCTCGTGAACTTTTTCAAGTTTGGTAAGTGCCACCGATAGTCGGACGTCGAAAATAACCCGCCACGTAATGTACACGACATCTGCGACGCAAAACACTTTGAAACAGAAGAACAATACTATCGACAGGATATCGAACATAGTCGAGTCTAGATTCATGGCCTGTTCAAGAAAGTCACAATAAAATGTAGACATATTGCACAATAGATTCACTTGAAGTTATCGATTGAAAACGAAGAAAAAAGTTAAGTTAGATTATGTTATATTATGAATATTGAACCATTGAGCAAACATACAACCAATACGATTGTTGGTCGTAAATTATGGAAAATGTTCTAAAAGGAAATTCACAATAATCTACAGGAACCATTCGAAATCAGTCCCTCAAGTACACAACTATTTTACACCAATTTTTTATCAAATTATATTTATTAAGAATATAATCATATCATTTTATAATATTTACCCATTCGTGTTTGTGGTAAAAAAATAAGAAATGCATGTAGATCACTAATAATCGTAATATACACAATATCACTGCGGTCCATTTTTTCCCGTTGTAGTGAATGCTACCCATACCGAACACCATAAAACACTTGTTGAAAACATTCAATTTTGATTTCACACTCATAATTGTATTAGTAAATTTAATAATAATAACAATAACTTTAAAAGAATTATCTTATATTGTCGATATAACTAACCTCATTAAACTCGCCGTTAACACGTTTAATATCATATAAATATCTATTAAATTTCTTGTAGTCAACAAGCGGTGGTAGTTATAAGACAATCAATTATCTATATCAATTATTCATGTTGTCGTTTTTATATAGTAAATGCATCGACAAACTGTTTAACAAATTTTTATAAAATTATGTTTTTGCGTTGCTAAAACAAATAATAGATATATATTTTTTCAATATTCCGTTTACGAATAATAATAAATTAATACTTAGATATTAAATACTAGATATTCTGTCAAAAGAATTACTTTTTTCGAAATACAGTCGATTCCATACTTTACCTATATATTTAAAATAACAAATCTATGTGTAATAGTGGTGAAAGTAACTTTATTGGAATTGACATTAATCTAACGGGATTAAACATTTCTAATTAAGGGTCACGAAGAGTATACATTTTCAATATAATCAAGGTCTATCTGAAATGATTCAAAATCGTTTATTATTCATAATAATTAAGGTTATAGATGATGAAATATGATGAAATTTTAATAAAAAAAATTTTTATGTTCAATTTTTTGAACTTAACAAATTTACTCATTATATAATATTCAAAACTAAATATAACACATACAATTCTATCCTAAAATGATGTCCTACATTTTGTTAAAAAAACTAACGGATATTTCTCCGCTATCCAGCCCTAAACATATATATACAGGTATGTTAAAAATATGTAACATAATTTTACAGAAGAATTTTGCAACAAAATATGTGATATCGATTATTTGTAGTTTCGAATATTATTAAACGATTAAATATGCTATATACAAAGTGTTGAAGAAAAAATAAATAAAAAATGTTTTCTCATTTTTTCATCAAACTGAGTATAATAAATGTTATTAATTTAAGATACCTACCCGTCTTCCAATGATCATGCACTCTGTTTTGTGTGAGTAATTAATGTTTTGTTTTGTTTTTTTTTTTTATTTCATTATACTGAAGTAAACGGTGAATAATGAATAAATCAACAAAATTTTAATGAAAATATCAAATTTGTATTACAAAAAAACCAATTGAGATCAAATATTTTCAAAAATTATATTTTGTTCACTAGAAGAAACCGAATATTGGTCAAGTGCCTTTTTAGTTTCCGATCCTCTAAAATTAATGATAATCTAATATGGACGCGCGTCCTTTTCTCTTGGTTTCTTTAATATATTTGATATCGCCTGCGTTGAAAGCATTGATGAAAACCAGTGGCGGCGCTAGAGGGGGGCAAGGTAGGGCAAGCGCCCTATCCAAATTTGGTTTTGCCCCACCTTTCCCTACCTGTTGAAGAACAAACGAAAATTTATATTTTATGTATTTATGTATTTGCTGTGATTCATATGTATCGCTGTGTAACTCGTCGCATTTTTTTTTATGTATATTCGTTTAGATAATACACCACCATTTAATTTGATTTCGAAATTGATTATATTTCATCAGGAAACGCTAATAATACAGTATTTTCCATGTATTTCAATAATGTATATTTCGCCCGCATAGACGGGTTTTCACTAAATTCCATGATTAATTTGCCATGATCTTGCCCTCCTAGAAAAAATGTCTGGTGCCACCACTGATGAAAACCGACCAAATGGATTTTATCATCCATATGATCGTGATGGTCGTAAAAAAGACGTAGACGCAAATCAGAACTGACGCTGGCAAACTTTTAGCTGACTTCATCAAGGTGAAGTTGTTGTCAATACTCAAAGTTTTTAGGGTGAGTGGATTCGTCTTAGAGGCGCGTTTTAGTATATGCGCATAATGATTTCATCGTCGCACACGAACTTATAGTTAATGGTTATTAAATAATAATAGGTGTTTTATTATTGTAATTATTTAAAAGTTCGAGGAAGTGAACGAAAACAACGCAAAGGATAGTTATATAATCGTTTTGATTTTGGAATTGGATTCCGAGTTCATACGTCTGCTAATCGAGAACGTCTGACTACTTAATTGTCTTTTATTTGATGTTGTATATTTTGTAGTTTCATTATTATTTATATTTTGTTTTTTCATCATTGAACATTTATATCACTTTTCTATTATTTATTGTTATCAATTTTTGTTACTTTTGTATTATTAAATTAACTGAATTAAATATTAAATATGACATTAATCTTTTTAAAAAAAAATTGTTTATTAACTATTATTAAATAACATTCTCGTAAACAATCTCAAAAAATGAAGTTTTTTGTATTCTATTTTATTTATTGTTGATTTTCCTTTAAAGCTGTTTTGAAGTGGACTGTAAAAAAACCCGTTTTTTTATTTGTTAATTTGTAAATATTAACTGAGATGCGATCGCTGAGATGGGATCGCGAACTAGTTTTCGTTAACTGAAAATAATCTATACGCTTTAAACTGAATTAAATGATTAATATGACATTAATCATTTCAAAAAAAATTTGTTTATTAACTATTATTAAATAGCAATCTCATAAACAATCTTAGAAAATGAAGTTTTGATATTTCTTCAATTTGAAGTTTCTATTTTATTTGTTGTTGATTTTCCTTTCCTTATTTAAAATTTTAATTTTAGATACTTATTATTATTATTTATTTATTTTTTATTCGTATTCATATTATTGGTATACATTGTTCCGTTCAATAAATTTAATTTAATATTGTATACATTGCATTATCATTTTTAAAAATGTTACTTTCTGTTAGATAATTTTTGTTTATTCATAGAAAACGTATAAAGCTCGCACAGTACGACCCACCCGACCCACCTGATGTATTCCAGTAACTGTGTGTTTATAATAATACTATGTAATGGTGATTTTTCTATTACGAATCAACGATTACCGGCTATGAGCACTAATAAATATTCTAATCTATGCCCAATAATATTTCGATCAACATATCGCTTAATTCCTAGAAATATATTGTAATTTTTCTTTTAAATACATAAGATATAGTATTGTGATTAATTAGAAAAAAGACTGACACGCCAAATTTCAAATTTTCCTGTTAAAACAAAAGAACTTTTTTACGTTTTTATAACGTAAAAATGATTGAACGTATACCAGATTCGTTTATGGGTGATTTTTTTCTTATTTATAACTGTTATAAAATTATGGTAAACCATAAAGTATGTGACGCTACTAAAAATCGATATTGTATATTAGGTTTAAGTTCATTGTCTTTTAGTTGTGTTATTAAACACGTTTCCTTTCCATTATAAAAAATACATTTTAGTAAATAAATAATTACGTTATTATGAGTATACTTATTCGAAATAATCACGAATGTAAATTTAAAGACAGTTTTTATAGTGAATTTATCATTCCTGAGATATTTCATGCCCTAAAAAATTAAACTTATGAACTCGATAAAATATCATTGATAAGTAAAGCATATGATTTTTTCTAGATGGTAAATATTTCTCTATAGACCACCATTAAAAACAAAAGTGATATCAATAAATTATTTGATATTTCTTTCCGTCGTCTTGAGTTTTATATTTTATAGTATATCGATACATTACGGACCTTACTAAAGTGCGAGAAAAACAACATCTGTATAAACATGTAGATGTGTACCCATTTATTAAATACCTATATATATATATCATACGATAACAAATATGATATCATGAAATTGGTATAAAACATAATTAAAATATTAGTTTTGAATATTGCTATTATATATTTATATAATATTTTAATAACATATTCCATATTTTCGATCAAAGGTTTGCATGTCCGATTGTATATTTCATAATTATTCCAAATATTTATTCCACAAAAAATTTATTTGAAATATAACCATAAAAATCTAAGATCTCAAAATATAATTATTTTATAAAAATAAAAAACAATAGTTAAATTGTGATTTAATAATAATTTTTATATTCCTGTATATCAAAAATACTCATTTCTGATATTTGATTAAAAATATTCTTAATAATACCTATTTCATATATAAAGACATATTAATTTAATACCTTATCTATATATCATGAAATCACTAGCAATGTTTGTCAAAAATAAACTTACAATTTTTTTGATGCCGTTGATTTTTAATAATATTTGCATATCGTTTTTATTCAAAATAATTGTATGATTTAATGACTAGCCATTCAAAGTAATTGTAATCTACTCAAAAAATTATAATTGCAAATTAAATTTTATTACAATATTTCCAAACGTAGAAATTATTAATCGGTCAAAAATGGAAAAGATTATTCATTATAACAGCAAAAACTATGATTTTAGTGTAAATAAGTTTTTGTAAAGAAAATATTATCTTGAACTGTTTGGATAAGAAACATATGTACACATGTACATTTTACAAAAACTTGTCGGCATAATAATATAATATATTATATTATATTAATAATAAAATATTAAAATTCTTAAAACAATGAAACTATACAGTGTATAATTTATTACGTATTTCCCATCCAAGAATAGTATATTTCATAATTATACTAAATAATTTTGTCGTTTCAAATTTATCTTGTTAACTTCAAAAGTTATGATAATAACATACAATTTTATTTCAGAAACATTGTACATAATAAATTGTTGATACCCAATTATATGTGAAAGCTGTTTTGAAGTGGGATGTAAAAAACCCCGTTTTTTTATTTGTTAATTTGTAAATATATTTGTCGGTTATGGTTGTACTTTTCTTACAATATTTTCTAGTTATAGTTACCAAACTTTCAGTACATTTAGCATCTTCAAATATGCTAGTATAAGAAAAAAATAGTAGCAAAAATTATATTTTATATATAAATAATGATAGTATGAAAGGAGAAAGTTACAAAAATTTAATAAAAAACAATATTAATTTTATATTTAATCATATTTTATTATACATTTTTTTATAGCAATAGGTTTTTTAAAAATCATTTTATAATATATTGATATCACAAACTAGAACACAACATTTATTTTTTGTTTATATTATACTGGTATTTTAAATTTTAATCAGAATTATGATTATTTACATACACTGACTTACATAAAATATACTACATTACATTACAAATAACTTCTCAAAGTAATATATCTCTTTCCATTTGAAGTAATATTTATATTATTTGGTATAGGAGATACAAGTAAATCTAAAAAAATGAAACAATTATTATCTGTATCTGGAAAGTTAACTTCATATGAACTTGATTTGACATGTACTCTAAAGATTCACCAAGTATATTTTCAAGAGAAAAATATTGTTTAAATACCTTACGTAAAGGTATAAATTGTTTCATACAAATTATAGGTTCAAGGACTGATCACCATTTTTAATGATTTTATTTAAACTCTGGCCTATTACAATCTCTTAAGGTCTTATATAAGATCCGTGTTTAGAAAATAACTCAATATTTTGGGTTCAGTTTTTAATTTTGCAAATTAATTTTTAAGAACAATCAGCATATTATCAAAAAAATTAATACAATCTTTAGAAACAATTTTTTTTGACAGCATTTTTGTTATAATACTTTGAATATAAACAGAAAATCCTTTCAGGATAACTTTGTCTGTGCTATCAACTATAACCTGAACATCATTTCTGGGATTGGCATATAACGAAGCAATAAAACTACTAATTGACTGATTTAACAATTCAACTGTTTCTACAGCTAACCTTTTTCTATTACTACAAGAATCACTTAGTGAAGGAACTGAGTTTGTGAACTTATAAATAATGGAGAACATGTTTAGCTGTCACTTACATATTTCATTGTGTGTAAGTAAATGTTTACGAAATTAATTTTTCAGAGAAAAAGACCTTGAACAATTATATTCAGCACAAAAGAAAGAATCAAATTTGTGTTCAGAATGAAAAAAATCAAAATGATTAAATAGAATCTTAATGTTATTTAATTTCTGCTTACATAAAAAACAAGTAGCCATATTATATAAAATTTGCAATTCCAAATAAATAAAAAAACTGAAGCTAATAACACTTACTTACTACTTATTTATTTAAATTATAATTTAAATTTATATTTATTATACAATTTGTAGGGACATAAATCTAGGTATTATGTTTGGATATATTTATATTTAATAGACAATTTATATATTATTGAAATGTATTCTTTGAAATATTTATCTATAAAAAATAATTTCATAAAAGTTTACTTGAAAATATTATGTTATTCATCAGCAAAATAAGAAATACTAATGGCACATAGAAAAGCATTTACCGCCGTACAATTTTTGTCCCAAGGTTTGAATTATAAAAGCCTTTTTGATTAAAAAACCAAATCTCAGCAGATTCAACAGGATATTCAGCATTAAGAGTTAAAATTATTTTGAAACAGCAATCTACAGCTGCCTAAATAGAATTCAATTTATAGAATGTGATATCCACAATTACCAAATATGATAAAATTAATTAAAATTAATTATTTAAATTAGGGTTAACTATGATAATGAAAGACTGTAATGTTTGACCAAATACCAACAATTTTTCCCTCCTTCTAGTTATAGTTTCTTGAACTTCAGCATCGCTTTGAATGTGAGTTATAAAGCTATCTCTTACTTTTGTTTTGAGGGTCTCCACACCTTTGAATTTTTGCCTCTTGAGTTTGATACACTTATATGGAATGGGAGACTTAGAAGAGCAGAAATATTAGTAACTTCCTCGTTTTCTGTAATATTAAATATAAATGTAAATTAATATAGTCTATAAAACAAATAAAAATACAATATTATTAAATATTTCACAATTATATTATTAACATATTGAACTGTATAAATAATTTATATTGTATTTACTAACCTTCACAAAACTTGAGATACTCATTAAGAATATTATTGATTTAACAACATAATCTATCACTAAATCAATAATCTTCTTTTGTATAATATAAAACTCGTATACGTTATTCTCTTTTCCCGTACAAACCACTTCAAAATCATTCACAATCCGTAACATATAATAGGGCAAGAGTTAAAAATATAACCTATAAATTATAAATTTACTTTAAGGTTCAAAACCTAAATTAATTTACAAGTAAGTAGCCTGATCGTTTTTTTTATGGCTGGAAACTAATCCATATAAAGTGCAATAGATTGTTCATATACTGATCTATGTTTTGTAAAACATGTAGTAGTGGTTAAATCCTATTTTTTTTAACCAATTCTCATGGATCACTGCAATTTTGTAACCATTGTATATTATATTCTACATCACCTTATTTAATCGAGTTTCCTACTGTTGAAAATGAACTTGATGATGGAGAAGTTGAATTTCTTCTAGATGATGGAATTAAACCAAACTTTCGATATTCTCTTTTTCTGTTATTTTGAAAATCTAATAATTTTCCTTTGGCAGACCTCTTTATACCAGGACCAAATGAAAAATATGGAATTAAGTAAGTAGGTGTACGCTCTTGATGGAAAATTGTGACTATTTGGTAAGCTAAGTCTTGAAGACTTGTGGATGAGGCACGTACATGTGCACTGTCTTTAAGTTCCTTGTTTATAATTAAGTTGCAGATACGTCTACGACCTACACTATCCAGCAAACCGCCCTGACCAAAACTGGATAATAGTGATTTTCCTTCATTAGTTGTTTTCAGTAAATTCAACACATCCTATGTAAAAAAAAATCTTAATGATCAACATACAAAAAGTCAGATATCAGAACAAGTTAAGATTATTTTTAATAAATACTTATTGCAATTTAATACGCATTTTCTCATAAATAACTATTAAATAAATATTATTAAATTCATATATATTTATGTATATTCAAATACACAAATAGTAAAAGCCAAATAGTGTTATGTAAAACGATGAAAAATATAAGAATTGTTGTATTAAATATGTTAATTTACTACCGGTTTCGACAAAAAGTATTAAGCAAAAAGAAAGACAAAACAGAAGAAGAAAATTAAATACAAATTACATAAGATCTAAGAAATTTATTTCATTGTTTAATTATATATTTAGGGTAAATTGAATATGTTCATTAATTTTATTTAAGATATTACCATAAATTTTATTACATTTGTCAGATCTCTATGGACGAAACAGAATAAATTAATGATAGATGATAAATTATTACTACAGAAAAATTAACTAGGTACCAAATAAATTGTCGTTTAAAATTAATAAAATATAATAAAGGATTAAAAATATCATTAAAATTACAGTTTTTGGTAATTGCTGTGTACAAATTTCAATATATTTTTTATGTGTTTCACCTTTTTGAATTACTTCTAAATCATTCAAATTAACTACTGAGGATGTTTGAGTTTGTAAAGTCTATAATAATAGATTTATTAAATAAATAAACAAAATTAAAATACCATCTTAACTTGACTGTACTATAGATATGATGACTATAAACCTAAAACAAACTAAATAGTACTAGCAGAGTAAAAATAAAAATCAATATAACTTCTTAAAATCATAAAAGAAGTACATTTATATATACTTAGCATATATATTTAGGATAATAGAAAATACATTTAAGAAAATATTTTCCTATGAAAATAAGTATGTATGGTCATCATATCTATAAATATCCAACCCAAATTTTAAGACTTTCTTTAATTTACTTCTAAGGTGTTATGTTTTACAATATTATGACCAAATTCATTTGAAACATTTGACTCTGATTCGATCTGTAAATCAAAGAAAGGAGTCCAAAACAAATTAACTAAAAAGAAAAATCCATAAATTATTATGCATAATTATTATATTATTAGATATAATATATTATAAATTATTAAGTTTAAGAACCAAGAAAAAGTTTGAAAATTTAATAAGAATACTTATAGACTATTATTATAATATTTGTTGAAGAGTCAATCAATCCATTAAGAATTACTCTCCATTGATCTATATTTGATTTTAGTCTTGCCCTATGACCAATAATTGGTACCAACTCCTTCATCATATTTTCAGTCAACAATAGTAAAGTTTTCATATCTATTTCATAATCTATATCATAGTAAAATGAAATATATAAATAGGTTTAAATAGCATATGTATTTTAACAATCAAAGTACCTATGTTATCAACTCCAGCACAAACAAAAAACGAGATCGTTAAATACAACGGTGGTCAAACTTGGGGAGGGGGTGGAAGGAGATATATCCTTTCCCATGATTTATTTGTTATTATGTATCAGTTTTAAGAGTATACCATTTATTACATTTAATAGATTTATAGATTTAATAATTTAATAATTATAAAATGATTTAATAAAGTGATCTAAAGTAGAGGAATCTAGATTTTTAAGTCTAAAAGGGGTAATGATAATGTAGTCAAACGACAACAATACATTTATTCGTATTATTTTTCTTTTCATTTAATTCATATAATCCGGTTAGTCGCGTTTACTGAATGTTGCGAATGACACGTATACTATATACAATAATAAATATGAAATATTTAAATTTTTTTAAATTTAAATTTGGTATAGGAACTGTTTAATATGTAACATTTAAAATATATTTAAAGTCATTAAAGAAAAGTGTGAATTAATAACCTGAAACCTATCAAAACATTTGTTAATATTTTTATATAAAAATACGTTCTAAAAGGTACGTAGGTGTTTTTTTTTTTTTTTAAATTAAATGTTTTATGATCTTTATTTTACTTTATTTTGATGATATAGCATATAAATTAAATTAAATACCTGAATAGTTCGAATTAAAATGCATATGATTATAAAATAAATAAATAAATAAAAACCTAAAAAATATTCATGTTAAAATCAAAATCGAAAAAAATTCAATTCTACCGTTTTTCCCTGTATCCTTTATATAATAAAGTGATAAATAACATAAATTTTAATATTTTGATTTTTTTTAACTTACCATGAAATACTTTAATATACTTTCCATGGTCCAAACCACTCAAAAAATTCACGACGTCTTGATCAGCTATACTAGTTGTATATTAATTATTTTTTCACGCATTCATTAATTAAAAGAAAAATAAATTACATTAAGCCACAAATACGCATTACCAATGACGAAGAAACATCAAATTCCAACAATATTTAAATTTATCATAACAAGAAATTAAGTGACTTTAACAGAACTTCATTGCAGTTTTAACATACTCGTAGATTGCATGAAGTGGCGTATTTCGTGTAAAAGTTACAATTTTATTTATTAACAAATATAATTAAACTAATGTTGCGTTTAAAGTATTATATTTGGGAATACAATAATTATGGTTAAATTTTTGTAATTACTGTAAACGCAAACTGCATAGTTACTAATACATTTTATTTGGTATTTTCAACAAAAAATAAATTAACCAGAAAGAATTAATACGCATGACAAAATGTTCTATTATGTGTATCAAATACTATAGTTTATATTACCGTTTTATAATCGTAACAACTATTTCACCTTTTGCTAGTGACCCAACACCGATTGTTTTCGGTGTATAAAATTATTTAATTATAATAACACAAATCAACACCTTTGTTGATTATATAATATAATTATATTGTATAATATAATATTTTATATATATAATATATAATATATTATATTATATATTATATATCAATATATAATTATATAATTATATCAATATATAATTATGTTCATACTTATGTTGATAACTATTGGAGGATATATGTATTATTTCTAAAAATTACTTTTACACGAACAAACAACAATATATATATGTATATACATATTATTAATACATGCATTAGACAAAAAAAAAAAAAAAATAATTAGAATTAATGACTTATATTTATGAAATTCCCGAATTGGTCACATTTCTATCATACAGTAACGGACACAGATATCATAATGCTGAACTATATATACCATTGGACGTTTTCAACATGGCCACGCGATACATACTATCATCATCAGTATGAACAGATTGAACTTGTCCTAATTTCCAATGAAGTGGAACCATGTTGCCATCCTTCTCACGAATAGCGGAATCTATGCTTATTCTTGAACCTTTCTCTCTTGGCCGACACTTTCGCTCTTAAAGCTGGATAAGCGTTCTCGGTTCCAACGAGATCAGTTTTGTTAAAAAGTATGTTGTACTCGATGCCAACAATTTAATCTGTTGTTTTGTATAGATGAATATTCAAGTTCAGGAAGTGTAGTTAAAGCATTACCGGTAAGAAAACGAACCGGAGTTAATGCAATAAAATCAGAGGGGTCGAAATATAAGATAGTTAAAGACTGTGAAATTAGATAGGCTTCTACGCGTATGAGAATAGTATTTAAATCATTTTACGTAAGATGCACATTTCCCAATACGCGAAATAAGTGGATCTTTATTAATTAAATTGCGGACTCATAGCGCATAATTTAAATTAATATAGAATATCTAAGTAATCGTTTAATTTAAAAATTGGTTAACCAAAATAATCAATAAGTAATTCATTGTATAATTTTTTTTCGACCAACTCGGTACAAATTCAATTTCCTTTGATTTGATATCCGAACTGAACTATTTAAGATTTAATTTCGATGGAATATTTTCGATAATTAATTCAATAATTCGATAAGTTCGATTTTTAAAATAAACCGAACACTCTAGGTTCAATTTGGTTAAGTTCAAAAATCAAACTGTTTATTACATCATTAAATAGTTATCGTAACATACACTGTGTAAAATATAATTAGAATTTATGCAAATCAATAGCTATACATTTTATCAAATATAATTTTTCTTATATTGAAAAATCTGGTTGTCTTAAATTTTATTCTTATAGCTATTAACTGATAGACAAGTCCAGGAATTAGAATTATTAGAAAAATACCAAAACAATTTTGATATTAATGTAAAACTATCCTTTTTTTCGGAAACGTGACAGACGATGAACAACAAAATTAGGTATGCAAATTGTGTTGACAGATAACATAGTTTAAAGAATTAATTTCTAGTATAAGATTTATTTACAAACTTGTCGAAAAAAATGACGTTGCAATAAGTTCCATGAATGATATCCGCTACATGTCCTCCGATGAAACTCAATACCGTCACACCGATTATCGATTTATTGAAGTCACGCAAACATTCCAAAACGTTCGCACTCGTCTTCAAGATACTCACAGAAATCTTTTTCCGTCGGATCCGCTCGTTGATCTTGTTCACTGTTCATTTGGCGTACAACGTGACCAGGACGTATTCGTATAATGTGATGCACGGTAACATGATTTGACTGAAAATACGTGCTTGTGTGATAAATATTGCAATATCGAAATTTTCATTTTATTCTACAATTTTTTATAATATAATATCTACAAATGTACGATTTTTATAATTTGGTTTTTCATTAACAAAGTAAAAGATTATAAAACAAAACTCTGTATTTTAACATTTGAACATTATTATTTATATGACTTAACTTTTGTAATTATAGTTTAGTTCGTAAAGAGTCTGTATTTAAAATGTAGTCAAAAACTTATCGATTCTTATATGAGGCTTATATTAAAACTGAACAAGAACAGATTATATACGAATGTATAAATTATGCATACATTAATAATATAAATTCAACATTGTTTATATAGACGAGAAAATTTGCGTTGTTAAAACAAATACGTTTAAAATTCAATTTAATATAGAAATATTAATAATAATAAAACTATTTATTTATTTAATAATATTATTATCGTATATTATCGACATAAATATTCTAAACAGATAACAATAGGCTGGTCGTTAACACATTTTAATTATATTATTTCAAATAATATATTTCACGATGATCGGTGGTAAACATTATCAATTATAAATGCACTCTTTTTCTTGTCATGGTTCATACATAATAAATGCATTTACGTATTTATAAAGTATATACTTATACATTTATGCGTTTTAGCGTTACTCATTTTAATTTACTTTTTTTTAAATGTTCGAATACTTACCTTGAAGTACGACTACCGATTAAACTGATTAATTTATGATACCAAATATCATACGTATATTGTACGCGTTAGAAAACGAATTCATATATTTATACATGGTGATATTGTTTATAGCGAGTTAGTGATTATCTACAATGACTTTAAACAATTATTCTCTTTTTTGTTATTAGTTATAAAATCATTTTAGGATTAATTAGAAATAATTATTAGAGTTAACTTCCTAGCATTCAGTGAGTGCGTTCGGTTTGGACGCTTAGACGCTTACGAACAGTTGGCGTTGGGTTTAAGCACTTATAAACGCTTTGCTTATGATTCCAAAGCGAAAGCAATGTGAGCGCGTGTAAGCGTTTAGAACGTAGTATCAATTTTTACGCAGCTATCACAGTGGTGCTAACCAACATGGTAGTGTTGTCGTTTTGCGTTAGCATGATAAAGCGTACCTCGGTAACGAGTCGTGTGCTTCACATTCCGTTCGTTCTCTTTCCATTTTACCGTTAAATGTATTTAATCTTTAACAATAAAATTGTTTATTTATAGTTGTTTTTCTACAATGCGGTGCTATTGCTTTGCTAAACAAGATATGTGTACAACAGCGATGTAATGCCGTCTTATTTTTTTTTAGATTTTATTTAATTTGAACTGAATTTGAACCAATAAAAATGCAAATGTGTTGCTTAATAAAATGAGTAATTGACCGTAATCGAGCTTATAGAATTCGCACAACTCGAAATTGAAACGTTCGTGTAATGTTTGTAGAATAAAACATTTAATCTAAAAATAACAAAAACACACGTATATATATTAATGTATTATTAATGTATTAATGTATTACACATTAAACAAGCGCATTAAAGTATAGTGTATAAGCAACACGACAGTAGTTGTAATTATCATTACCTGTCGATGAACAGCAGGATTTGTTTCAACTACAGACCGTTGGTGTAAAACTGAAGTTATCCGATTTACCTAAAAATACGAGAATAAAATCTTATAAAATTATACTCGTAACTATAGTATTTATTATTCAATTTATCGATAATTATAATACAGTAATGAAGGCCTTTTTAATATACAGTTACAAAAATATTTTTCAGTTTTCATAACCCACACATTTTCAATGTTTGTAATAAAAAGAATTTTTATAACCAGACGATATCTTTGGAAATAATATTTAATTTTTTAATATACTACGATATTAATATGAAGTAAAAAAACATTCTGTTAAGTTTAAAATTATATTTTTTTCCTTTAAATGATTGTTTAATTAATAATAACAATTACAAAGACCACTGATATATTTTTTTAGTAACAAATTTTATACAATTTTTTGCACTTTTGTGTAAATTAAGTCTTACAATAACATGTGTTCAAATAGTTGATGATCCAAATTTTAAAAGCTACATATCATAAAATATAATTTAAAAACAAGAAAATCAGCACAATTGCCGATATCTAACCGATTATTACAGTGATGTTATGAACCCAGACTTTTGAGACAGAATCGATCCTAAACGAATCATTTTTAAATTATAACGAAATCGAACCGAAATGAACTTGCAATTTTTCTTTCGTACCCAAACTGAACTATACTTCTTAAAAATGCAAAATATTTAAATTAAATTAAAAATCTTAAGTACTCATTTATTGAAAAGATGGTTAACCAAACTTATAATTCATAAAATACATAATATAAAATAATAATTTAGTATTGAAAATTAAATTTGTTTGAGTTTTAACCAAAAATTGGGTACCTGAGGATAAACATGGAACGGATTTCATTTTTCTTGGTTCGATATAAGAACCGAACTATTTTGTGCTTGAATCGTTTTGAACATTTCTAATTATAACACCGAGCGTACCGTCCGGCTTTGTTCAAATATCGAAAATTGTGTAACATCACTAATCGTAAAATATTAGCATACCACAAAAATAGTTATAATTACATAAATATTACATTGTTTGTTTCTTTGAATGTAAGTAATTAATAATTATTCGTAACAATAACAGATTTGAAATTAAATTCTTAAATAATATTTTGTACAATATCAACTATTTGAAGGTTGATATTAAAAAAATATCAAGTTTTATAAAAACATATTTTTAAATATACTAATCTAAGTTATTTCAAATTATAGAGTTTAGTTTTAAACTAGGATATCAGTCCACTTGTTGATCTCGAACTTATTATAATAGATGACAAAATAATAAAAACAACAAGAAAAAAAATTAAAAAATTAAAAATACTTGTTATTAAAATGAATAAGTTTAGTCTCGATTCACCCATCGTCGTTAATGGTCTTTCATATTTAATTACATAGAAGTTATCGCGGTTTATTATTTAATTAGTCTTTATCAAAGCTATTTAATGCCTTTGCCGACAAAGTGCCGTCTTAGTCTCGGGCCAAAACCCGGGATTAGTAAAATGAAATCTACACTCACTTCATCCATCATTCGGATCCAGAATTCCATCTAGTCAACAAAAAGAAAAAAGGTAGGTCTTCAAATTCATCTAGAAGTAATCTAATTTCACCAAATTAACAACACATAATTGACAATCATCCTACACTTAATATTAACGAAGAATGCAATTTTCTATACGATATCGCCTTAATTACCGACTCGGACGTTTTATCGGACAATAATAGCGCTATCGACAACGACATATGCAATTCATTAAAACCTTGGGAGCTATACTCCAAACACTGTTCACTCACACTCATATACGATTTTACCCGGTGCCACACAAACAAAAGCTATCATCGACCAACACCTTAAGCGATTCGACTCGAAATTCGACGGCACTCCGGTAATTGTTATCGAATTTACAGATTATATCTCTTTATCAGGTTCTTGGAACCCGCTCAAGTGGGACAAATTCCTCACGAATAATTTTATTAGCATAAATAATATTAAACCTAATGGACACAAGAAAGTTAATGTAACATTTGATTCGATTATTTACGCTAATACTTGTCTTGAATCCCCTCTTCTCATTGAATACAAATTATCTGCCTACATTCCATCTATTTTAATCTTTTCTTACGGCATTATTAAATTAGACACTTCTTTTCCAGAAGAGGACTTTTGGGAAGGTTTAAAAAGCTCCACCACGATTATTGCTTTCATACGCATCGTCGTCAATAGAGACGGAATGTCCACGCCAACCCGTATCGTAGAATTAAAATGTTTGTCTGCCAAAATACCTAGTTCTATTTTAATATTTAACATCCTATTTGAAGTATCACCAAGCATACGTTCCCCTCTGCAGTGCAACAAATGTTTACGTTTTGGACACACCTCCAAATTCTGTCAAAGCAGCCCAAGATTTAGTCATTGCAGAGAAGATAAACACTCAATTGATATATGTCCGATTACTCAAGCATCCGATCCTCACTGCATTTTTTGTCAACGTACTCATCTTGAATATATATAATTTTTTTTTTTTTATAATACATGGATTCTCTTAATATTTTATAATGGAACGTACGTAGGCTTCCTGCTCGCCTTCCCACCCTCCAACACTTATTAACCGATAAAAAGTGTTCCATAGCTTTAATTTCGGAGACATGGTTACTTCACTCTCGAAACTTTAATATGCCCCATTTTAATTTATTTAGACAAGATCGAGTCGATGGATTCGGTGGTGTTGCCATAGCCACACATTCATCGCTTAATATCACACCGATAGATATTAATCCACTTTAAATGCAGCTATTTCTTAAAAATAAGATCGATCTTATAGGTGTCAAAATATCAAATATTAATGGTCTCCCCATTACTTCATTATGGTCATGTTATATTCCTAATGATTCCAATACATCCATGGAAACGTGGAACTCATTGTTCAATCTAGCCAATCAAAACTGCGTTTTCACAGGCGACTGTAATGCGCACCATCCTGCATGGGGCTTAACTCTTCCTCCCGTGGAGGTAATCATATTCACGAGTCTATCAATTCCTCTAATTTCTGTTTACTGAATAACAGTGCAGCTACACACATTGGTAGACCTAACTCTTCTTATTCTTGCATAGATATCTCTTTTTCCTCTCCAAACTTCATCTGGTACACAAACTGGTCTACCTTAGATGACCCAAATGGCAGCGATTTTTTCCTCATAATCATCTCTGTGAAATTAAACAATTCCAATATTACCTCAAACAATAGACACAACAATAATAATTCCCTAACTAATTAACATTCCATAGATAAATTTAATCACAACAAAGCTAATTGGTCTCGATTCTCCCAGTTAATCAACTCTTCTATTCCCTGTCTTTACATTTATACCTGTCCACTAGAAGCCTATAATCATTTCGTTCAGTTGATTTTGGACACACCAAAAGTAACAATTCCGCTCAAACATAACAATCCAAATAACGTTCCCCCAACCCCTCCTTGGTGGAATTATTCTTGTTCCCAAGCAGTTTCTAATCGCAAAGCACACTACATAAATTTTCTTCGTACCGGCTCCATTCACGGTTATTACAATTACCGAAACATTAGCGCGACTACTACACGGTTATTTAAAGACACTAAGAAGAACGCCTGGAAGCAATTTTGTTCTAATCTAAATGTCTCATTTTCTAAACAATCACTTTGGCATACTGCTAGATGTTTCGGTAACTGTATTCAGCCTCGCCCACGTCCACATAACGACAATTGGTTTAACGAATTTTGTACTAAAGTTGCACCTTGTTATGTCCCGTCAAATGCACAAATCCTAATACCCGTTTCTGACTCAAATTCTCACTCTAACCATTGCGTTTCTACGCCAATCTCATTAGGTGAATTAAATAACGCCATCGCTTCACTGAAACCACCTGCCGTCGATTCTGACAAAATTTCTCCCATGATGCTCCAACATCTTCCACTTAATGCCATTGATTGCCTTCTAATTATTCTGAACAAAATCTTCCTTTTAAAAAAAATACCCAATTCTCGGTCAGTCTTTAAATTTATTCCTATACCCAAAGCCAACTCCTCTACTTCTTTCAGACCTATAAGCCCTTTCCTCTGCATTATGTAAAGTCTTCTAATACATATTCAAAAAAAGATTGGATTGGTGGCTTGAATCCAACTCGATCTTATCTAATAATCTCTATACATTCAGAAGAGGAAGGGGAACAACTGAATGCTTAGCTAATTTTTCAAGTAAAATTTACCAATCGTTTAACCGACGGCAATTCCTAGCAGCTGCTTTCATTGATATTCATGGAGCTTTCGACTCTATCCATATTCCAACTCTCTTATCTCATCTCAAAACCTTAAATCAACCCTCAATTTTATGCAATTTAATCTCACTAATTCTTTCTCATAGATCTCTCCTTTTTTCAAATATATATGACTCAACAAATTTACGCACAACTTGTACCGGACTCCCCCAGGGTAGTTGCTTAAGCCCTATTTTGTTTAATATATTCATGCATTTAATTATTAAAGAACTAGAAGTCAAGGGTCAAAAGTGCCTCGTGTACGCTGATGATCTAGTAATATTCACTCAAAATTTACATCTAGATCTTGCCGTAACTTCCCTAAACAACTCTCTCGAATATCTACATAAGCTGTTAACCTCATCGTTCTTCTCCATAGTCTCGGAAAAATGTAAAACCCTAATATTCACTAGAAGACGTTATCAATATTACTCTTAGATCACAAACAATGGAGAATCCATATCTATGGTTTCAAACACATTGTACTTAGGACTAACTTTAGACTCCAAACTTCGTTGGGCTCCCCATATTCATAAGCTCACTAAATTTGCATCTCGATGGTCTAACTTTCTCAGATCATTTGCTAACACGTGGTGGGGGTCTCACCCATCTACGCTACTAATTATTTATAAATTTGTTATCCACGTCAAACTCGACTACGATTGTTTCCTATCAGGTTCTGCTACTTATTCACATTGGAAAAAATTAAATAATATACAGGCTTCCTGCCTTTGATTAATCATTGGTGCAGTAAAGTCTACTCCTAATCCGGCTATTGAAATAGAAACTCACGTATCCAAAATCTTTCTTCTATTTTTTTTAAGTTCCCTCCCTCTACTATTTCCATTAACATTAGAAATCTCTTCTACAAACTCAATTGTTCTGGATTTGTGGTTCAGTTTTTATTGGCACCTAGCCACTCTGGTATCTCGGGGCAACGAAATTTCTGATTCATTGGCAAAGTCTATTTCCTCTTTTCTCAGTATTTCATCAATATTATTACCGTGGACCGATTTTTGCTGTATGGTAAAAACTCACATTGCCTCGATGTGGTTAAATCAATTGGATAATTTACCCCCTAACTACGCCACGTGATATAGAAGCATTTCTCCCACGATTCCGTCACAACCGTGATTCCACAAGCTGAAACTTAGTAGGAAAACAATCTGCTCTTTCTCTCGACTTAGATAAGGTCACACACTACTTCCATCCCATTCTATTAAATTATCTCTCTGTGACTCTCCTCTTTGCACCCTTCATAATTTCGAATATCCCCCATATCCTTTTCCAGTGCCTTGCTTTAATGGCACAACGTAAAAAGCATCAAGCACTGATTAAAAATTACAACAATTTTTGTAACACTCAATATATTCTTTCCTCGCAATATTCTCCCATTATCCTTTCTATCATTTCTCTTTTCAATCAGACTGGTTATTTAATCTAATACTTTTATTGTAAAAATAAATTTCTCTTATTTAAGTTACTTATTATCATCTAAGTGTATATATTTTATTTGTATAAATTGTAATTGTTGAAACTAATTGTTTTTAATAAAGATTCAAATAAAAAAAAAAAGTAAAATATAAATAAATATTTGTGTACATATATATAAAATAAAACCAATGAGTATAAATAAGTAAAAAAATTATAGTAGTTTTTAATGATTTGTTTATATTGTAATAATTATTGATGTTATTTAATAAATGTACATTTATATAAATATATAATTGTATATATATATATACACATTTATATATAAATACATTCATTTATATAAAAACAATTTTCTTTAACAATAAAGACGGCTAATACAAATAAATTTATTAACTTAAATTAAAAACTAAACGAATCAATGGAAATAATCGATGTAAAAAATAATTTTCTATTTTGAGACATTTGTTAACATTCTAGTAAATAATTTTATTATTTTTTACAAAATCAATTATAAAATGTTTTATGTATCATTTTATAGACAAAACAATATATGAAGATTGGCTATAAAATTAAAAAAAAAAATTAATAATTGTATATGAACTTACTTCTTTTTCAGTGACATGACAGACACTGAACAACAAAACTAGATTTGCCAATTTTGATGACAGAAACAATATTTCAATGTATTGATTACTGGAATAAATCGTATCCTTGAATTTGTCAAAAAATATTATGTTATAATAAGCGTTGAGAATGATTTCCGCCACTTGGCCTCCCATAAAACTCAAGATTGGTACACCGAATATTAATCTATTGAAATCGTTCAAACATTCCAAAACATCCGCATACAAATTCTTGTGAATACTCACAGAACTTGTTTTCTGTCGGATACGCCCGTTTATTGCGTTAATTATCCATTTAGCGTACAATGTGATAATCACGAATTCGTAACATGCGACGCATTGTAGTACGTTTTTAAAGGCAAATTCGATCTGAAAATACGAGCGTGCGGTTTGAGTATTGCAAAATCAAAATTTTATCGTGTTTAGAATATACATAAATATATATATATATGGTAAATACATATATATGTGTATAGTTATATATTTTTATTTATTTGTTCATGTGTTCATATAAGTATCTCGTAATTCGAAAAATTCGATATTCAAAATGTTGTAAATAGCATCCCATTTCTTGAACTTCTTATAATTCATATATTAGAAAGTCTAAGCCAGCTTATACACAAATGTGAAATTGAGGAAATATGAGACAACCAATACCTTAAAAATTGTAAATGGGGTAAAAAAACCATTTAATAAATTGTTATAAAATAATAAATTGTAAGACTCGTGATATACATTAAATGGATATGAAATAAGTACATAAATCACTTAATCAATTATGTGTTCATTACTTTTTCTTACATTATTTATAAAATTACATATATTTTTAATTCCATACATTTTTTAATTCTTAATTGCCCGTTTTATAATTATTCTATTTCTTATAGATCATTAATTTTTCGATTAAACACATTTTAATATTCGTTTTATAATTACGGTCTGAATTTGTTCACATATTATTTTTTTAAATTTTATTATTTGTGGATAATATTTATAAAATTGAGTATTAAAATAAACGCCAAATGTTTCTTATGTATTTGTTGTACTGGACAAAAAAGCAAGCTAAATAAAAAGATAAAATTAACAAATGTCTTAAATATAATATGACTTATCTTTTAACTATTGAGTTTTTTAAAAACCCTATTTGAAATCATCTAAATAAAAAATGATTTATTTTAAGGAATTGATTATACATGTATCGCAATATTTATTTTATAATTGCTAATTATAAAATGAAACTTTTAACAAAGTTAGGTAACATTTTTCTAATTATTAATTTTTAAATTTAGCATTAAACGAAATTAATATATCTAAAAATAGACTTTATTATATTTGAAAATTAAATAATAAAATTGATTTAAAAAATGTGTTGAATTGCCCATCCCTGTTTAAATGGCGGAAAAAATATTTACTGGTAAAACAAATACGTTTAAAATTCGATGTAGTATAAAAATAATAATAATAATCATAATAAAAAAAATAAAAATAAAAATCATAATGTATGCGGTTTTATTTACCATAAGAGAAACTTTAATCAATCTCCAATGCACACACACGTATCTGATCTGTTTACAGACACTTCCTGTCAAGTGTACACAAACGCCGATAGCAACAACACTGTTAAATTTTAATGTTATTGGTCCAACGACGTCCAAACGTATTAATGTCTCGTGAACTTTCTCAAGTTTGGTAAGTGCCACCGATAGTCGGACATCGAAAATAACCCGCCACGCAATGTACACAACATCTGCGACGCAATATACTTTGAAACAGAAGAACAACACTATCGACAGGATATCGAACATAGTCGAGTCTACCTTCATGGCCTGTTCAAGAAAGAAACAATAAAATGTAGACATATTGTGCAATCGTTTTTCTTATAGTTATCGGTTGAAAACGAAGAAAATAAGTTAAGTTAGATTATGTTATATTATGTTATATTATGAATATTGAACCTTTGAGCAAACATACAGCCAATGCGATTGTTGGTCGTAAATTATGGGAAATGTTCTTAAAGGAAATTCACAAGAATCTACAGGAACCATTCGAAATCAGTCCCTCAAGTACACAACTATTTTACACCAATTTTTTTATTAAATTATATTTATTAAGGCTATAATCATATCATGTTATAATATTTACCCATTCGTGTTTGTGGTAAAAAAATAAGAAATGCATGTAGATCACTAATAATCGTAATATACACAATATCACTGCGGTCCATTTTTTCCCGTTGTAGTGAATGCTACCCATACCGAACACCATAAAACACTTGTTGAAAACATTCAATTTTGATTTCACACTCATAATTATATTAGTAAATTTAATAATAATAATAATAACTTTAAAAGAATTATCATATATTGTCGATATAACTAACCGCCTTAAACTCGCCGTTAACACGATTAATATCTATTAAATATCTTGTAGTCAACAGGCGGTGGTAGTTGAAAGACATAATCAATTATCCATATCAATTATTCATGTCGTCGTTTTTATATAGTAAATGCATCGACAAACTTATAACAAATTTTTTATAAAATTATGTTTTTGCGTTGCTAAAACAAATAATAGATATATATTTTTTCAATATTCCGTTTACGAATAGTAATAAATTAATACTTAGATATTAAATACTAGATATTCAGTCAAAAGAATTACTTTTTTCGAAATACAGTCGATTCCATAATTTACCTATATATTTAAAATAACAAATTTTAATGTAATAATGAAGAAAGTAACTTTATTGGAATTGACATTAATCTAACGAGATTAAACATTTCTAATAAACATCACGAAGAGTATACATTCTCAATACATTAAGGTTTTATCTGAAATGATTTAAAGTCGTTTATTATTCATAATCGATAATATAAAAGATGATGACATTTTTTAAAAAAATTTTTATGTTTAATTTTTTAACTTTACCAATTTACTCATTATATAATATTCAAAACTAATTATAACCCATAAAATTGTATACTTAAATATAATGTCTTACATTTTGTTGAAAAAACTAACGGATATTTCTGCGCTATCCAGCCCAAAAACATATGTACAGGTATGTTAGAAATATGTAACATAATTTTACAACAAAATATGTTATGTGGATTATTTGTAGTTTCAAATATTATTTAATGATTAAATATTTTATATACAAAGTGTTGAAGAAAAAATAAATAAAAAATGTTTTCTCATTTTTTCATCAAAGAGAGTATAACAAATGTTATTAATTTAAGATACCCACCCGTCTTCCAATGATCATGCACTCTGTTTTGTGTGAGTAATTAATGTTCTGTTTCTTTTTTTTATTTCATTATGTTATAATAAACATTGAATGATGAATAATTCAACAACATTTTAATGAAAATATCAAATTTGTATTCCAAAAAAACCCCAAATGTCCTAATGAGATTTAATATTTTCAGAAATTATATTTTGTTCACTAAAAGAAACCGAATATTAGTCAAGTGCCTTTTTAGTTTCCGATCCTCTAAAATAAATGATAATCTAATATGGACGAGCATCTTTTTCTCTCTATTCTCATCAATATATTTGATGTCACCTGCGTTGTAAGCATTGATGAGACCGACCAAATAGATTTTATCATCCATATTATCGTGACGGTCGTAAAGAAGACATGAACGCAAATCAGAACTGACGCTGGCAAACTTTTAACTGACTTCATCAAGGCGAAGTTGTTGTCAAAACTCAAAGTTTTTAGGGTGAGTGGGGCCGTCTTATAGGCGCGTTTTAGTATATGCGCATAATGACTTCATCGTCGCACACGAACTTATAGTTAATGATTATTAAATAATAATAGGTGTTTTATTATTGTAATTATTTAAAAGTTCGAAAAGTGAACGAAAACAACGCAAAGGATAGTAATATAACCGTTTTGATTTCAGAATTGGATTCCAAGTTCAAACGTCTGTTAATCGAGAACATCTGACTACTTCTTCTATTATTTATTATTATCAATTTTTGTTCCTTTTGTATTATTAAATTAACTGAATTAAATATTATATATGACATTAATCATTTTAAAAAATATTTGTTTATTAACTATTATTAAATAACAATCTCATAAACAATCTTAAAAAATAAAATTTTGTATTATATTTTATTTGTTGTTGATTGTCTTTTCCTTATTTAAACTTTGTATTTTAGTTATGTATTTTTTTATTTTTTATTTATATTTATTTTATTGGTATACATTGTTTCGTTCAATAAATTAAATTTAATATTGTATATATTACAATATCATTTTTAAAAAAGTTATTTTCTGTTAGATAATTTTTGTTTATTCATAGAAAACGTATATAGTTCGCACCGTACAACCCACCTGACCCACCTGATGTATCGCAATAACTGTGTGTTTATAATAATATTATGTAATGGTGATTTTTCTAATACGAATCAACGATTATCGGCTATGGGCACTAAGAAATATTCGAATCTATGCCCAATACTATTTCGATCAACATATCGCTTAATTCCTATTAATTTATTGTAATTTTTCTTTTAAATACATAAGAGATAGTATTGTGATTAATTAGAAAAAAATCTGACACGCCCAATTTCAAATTTCCCTGTTAAAACAAAAGAACTTTTATACGTCTTTATAACTTATACCAGATTCGCTTATGGATATTTTTTTTCATATTTATAACTGTTATAAAATTATGGTAAACCATAACGTATGTGACGACACTAAAAATCGTTTTTGTATATTACGTTTAAATTCAATGTCTTTAAGTAGTGTTTATAAACGCGTTTCCTTTCCACTATAAAAATTAAATTTTTGTAAAAATTTATTACGTTATTATGAGTATACTTATTCGAAATAATCACGAATGTAAACTTAGAGACAGTTTTTAAGGGGAATTTATCACTGCCGAGTTATTTCATGCCCTAAAAAATTATACTTATGAACTCGATAAAATGTCATTGATAAGTAAAGCATATGATTTTTTCAAGATAGTGAATATTTCTCTATAGACCACCATTAAAAACAAAAATGATATCAATGAATTTTTTGATATTTCTTTCCGTCGTCTTGAAATTTATATTTTATAATATATCGATACATTACGGACCTTACTACAGTGCGAGAAAAATAACATCTGTATAATCATGTAGTTGCGTACCCATTTATTAAATATCTATATATATATATCATACAATAACGAATATGATATCATGAAAATGATATAAAACATAATTAAAATATTAGTTTTGAATATTGCTATCATATATTTATATAATATTTTAACAACATATTCCATATTTTCGATCAAAGGTTTGCGTGTTCGTTTGTATATTTCAAAATTATTTCAAATATTTATTCAACAAAAAAATTAATTGAAATATAACCATAAAAATCTAATATTTCAAAATATACTTATTTTACAAAAATAAAAAAACAATAGTTGAATTGAGATTTAATAATAATTTTTTATATTTCTGAATATCAAAAAATACTCATTTCTGATATTTGGTTAAAAATATTCTTAAGAATACCTCTTTCACATATAAAGACATATTTATTTAGTACCTTATCTTTATATCATGGAATAACTGGCAATGTTTGTCGAAAATACAATTCCAATTTTTTTGATGCCGTTGATTTTTTATAACATTTGTATATTATATTTATTCAAAATAATTGTATAATTTAATGACTTGCCTTTCAAGATAATTTTAATCTACTCAAAAAATTATAATTGCAAAATAAATTTTATTACAATATTTCCAAACGTAAAAATTAGTAATCGGTCAAAATTGAAAAAGATTATTCATTATAACAGCAAAAATTATAGCAAAATATCAGTATAAATAAGTTTTTGTGAAGAAAATATTATCTTGAACCGATTGGATAAGAAACTTATGTATATATGTACATTTTACAAAAAATTTGTTGGCATAATAATATAATATATTATATTATATTAATAATCAAATATCAAAATTTTAAAACAATGAATCTATACAGTGTATGATTTAGTATATGTATATGTATATGTATAATAGTATATGTATTTTAACAACCATAGTACCTATGTTATCAACTCCAGCACAAACAAAAAACGAGATCGTTAAATACAGTGGTGGTCAAACAATGGTGGGGTGGGGGGGATGGGTGGAGGGAGATATATCCCCTCCCATGACTTATTTGTTATTATGTATCAGTTTTAAGAGTATACCATTTATTACATTTAATAGATTTATATATTTAATAATTTAATAATAATAAAATAATTTAATAAAGTGATCTTATATCCTTAAATTATGAAATATGTATTCAATGATCAAGTTCATTTTGAAAAATCAGCATTATCCCTCCCCATGACTAAATCATTTGACCACCACTGGTCGAATATGACATTTGACAACATACTTGTTCTACTAGTTAATGAAAAAAGTATACAAAATTGAATGTGTATATGTGCGTTGTCCATATACAGGGGTGCTAATGTGTACATATACGGATTGTTTCCTTTTATTGCATAGTGCTATTAAGAATATTTGAGACTCAAGGTGGAGCAATCAAGGGTTTTAAGTCTGAAAGGGATATTGATAATGTGGTCAAGCGACATATATAATTTTATATATAATAAATAATTATATATAATTTTATATATAATTTTATTCTTATAGCTATTAACTGATAGAAAAGTCCAGGAATTAGAATTATTAGAAAAATACCAACATAATTTTGATATTAATGTAAAACTATCCTCTTTTTCGGAAACGTGATAGACGATGAACAACAAAATTAGGTTTGCCAATCGCGTTGACAGATAACATAGTTCAAAGTATTGATTTCTAGTATAAGATTTATTCACAAACCTGTCGAAAAAAATGACGTTGTAATAAGTTCCGTGAATAATATCCGCCACATGTTTTTCGATGAAACTCAATAACGTCACACCGATTATCGATTTATTAAAGTCGTGCAAACACTCCAAAACGTTCGCATTCGTCTTTAGGATACTCACAAAATTCTTTTTCCGTCGGATCCACTTGTTGATCTTGTTCATTGTTCGTTTGGCGTACAACGTGACCAGAACGTATTCGTATAATGTGATGCACGGTAACATAATTTGTCTGAAAATACGTGCTTGCATGATGAATATTGCAATATCGAAATTTTCATTTCATTTTACATTTTTTTGTAATATAATGTCTACAAATGTACGATTCGTCATTAGTTTATGAATATCGTAAAATTTAACGTGAAAATATTTCAGAAAAAATAAAAACCTAGTTTTGTGTAAACTTGCCAAATTTTGCTGTCGTCTATTGTGATGGAAAGCAATTACCAGCTAATAATAATACAGAACATCGAGTAGAGCGTTTAACAATTGTTGGACAAATTGTTACAAATATTTGGAACAGTTATTTGCTATTCCTATACTCGAACGTTCAACAGTTAAAGAGTAAACATTGGCAGTTTGTAATGCATTACACGAATAGGGTCTACTGTCTATTGTGGAAGCATTATGTTACGATACTTCTGCTATGAATATGCGACAATTTAATAAAACTTGTGTTCTTGTTGAAATAACTTAAGAGAACAATTTCCTTTACCTTTCTTGTAGACACCATATTTTAGAGCTTGTTCTAGGAACTGTGTTTGGTACAAAAATAAAACATGTTACTGTTAGTCTAGATATCCCAATGTTTAAAAAGTTTAAAGAAAATATAAGTACAATTAATTCAAAAAATTTTTTAAGTGGATTTGGTAACCAAAAATGTTTGTCTGATCTTGAAGACAAGAAAGAAGAGATTCTTAATTTTTAAGTTCATAATTACAAATTAAACAAGTTCGTAATAACTACAAAGGATTATTGAAGTTTAGGTTTTTGTTTTTTGAACTGTTTTCAATTTGGGTGATGATGATTTGGCACAAATGTATAAAATTTCGTCCACCCGGAGCAATTCATTCAGCAAAGTAGATGGCACGTGCTATATACTGTTTGAAAATGTTTATGTTGTGGGATCAACTTAAATTTTCAAAAATATCCAAAGCATCTCTTGGTGATATATATGTCTTTATTGTTCGTTTGTACATAAAAGTATGGTTTTAATGTGTGTCAATAATAGACACATCGTATAATAACATACAATTTAATTAAGAGACTTACAACTATATGAAATTATAGATCGATCAATTTCAAAAGAAGCTTTCGCAAAATTTGCACAACATTTATGATATTTGTCAGAAGAAGTAGTTGGATTTGCTTTTTTGATGACAATATTCCAGTTATTGTAAAGGAATGAAATGGTGGTAGCATTGCGATATCCAGCAAATACAAATTATTCCAAACGATTTGTTGCCAAAGAAACTGCTAATAAATCTATCGGCTGGTCTATTATTTTACCTGATAATGAAAACGAAAAAAAATTTTTTTTTTGTATGTTATCTTTATTAATTTTCAGAGAATGAAATAAATTATTTCGTATCAGAGGCCTGTTTAAATATTTTTAACTGATTCAAAATCAATAAAGAATTTTTGAAGAAAAATCCAAAAAATGGCCATTTGAAGAATACTATAAGAATGGAAAAATAATTCTAGGACACATTAAGGTTGTAAATGATACAACAGAAAGGTGTGTGTAACTTGCACAAGATTTTAATAATATCTTGACAACAAATGAGGAAGAGTAACTGTTTAGCGACTAATTCGTAAGCACCGATTTGATACGATGGTTAGCCCGCCAATGTGGTATTATTTGGGCTGAGTATAAATATATATATACACACAAATATATTAGATGCTCATACCAGTAATTATAGGAATAATATTAACAAATTAACATATCACATGCAAAAATACATTTTAACATTTTATATTTTAAAAAGAATCACAATCGTATTACGGTACACTACAATAAATTTCATCTAATATAAGTTAACAAATAACTTCTTACCCCGATGGGTCGACCGCGGCGACGAACTACAATGTGAATCGCCAACACGACGAACTACAATTAGGCTTATAAAAAAGAGACAATATAACAAAAAAAGGCCTACACACTTTAGATTCAAATTTTGTCGTCCACCGATCAGTCGGGTGTCTCGGGAACGACTCGTTTCTCGCGGTCCGATATCGCAACGTCGACCGCTCCGAGATATGACCAGGTCCAAAGGTGGACTTCTATTATATTGCTCAAACAGTAACAATATATTTTACGATATGTTCAAGCTCATCGACAATCCTTTCCGAATATGACTAAGGAGACGCTAAAACAAAATGTATTAATGTAAAAGTTATAAATATCAGTTGTTATATCTAATGTTGTTTTGTAAAATAATTTATAATTAAGATATTAAAGATTAAAAAGCAGGACTTTTAAGTTTCGAGGAATACTATATAATATATATTAAGAAAACACTCAATAATTTTTGAAAATACGTATTATTTTATATTTTTTTATGTTATTTTGTGCATTTAAAAAGTGTAGTGGGTAAAAAATGTAAATACTCTGTTTAATATAACATATTTTAATGATTACTTAAAAATAATTTTTTTTCTATAAGTTTTGTACACTTAAATCAATTGAAAAATAAATCAATTTTTCAAAAATATACGAATTTCCAAAATTAAAAGGGTCAGCGGTATGGATTATTGTAAATAATAGGCATGTCCAGACATCCATGGCAAGAGAGGCAAATTGTAAAATTTTAGTTTTTACATACTACAACTATAAAACTAATACTTAGTACCTATCTTATATTTGTGACTTTTTACTCGTAGTATTACAATATTAGTATTTGTATTTTTTTATGTCAATATGTGAACATATAAAATTTGCAAAAACCATAAAAAAATGTCAAGTTGAATAAAACACTAATACATAAATGAAGTAAATTATGTTATTTGAGACCGAAATCAGGTAGATATCTATCAAATCTATCCGTTAAACATTGAATATTAAAGAAATATAATTATTATTTTTAAAAATTAATTTAAATTGAAAAATTATATAATGTATAAGTGTAAAAATAACAAATAATAAGTTCAAGTCGTTAAAAAGTTATTTTTACAATTCTATACGCCTATCTACTGGTTTTGTTAATTTAAATGTTTTAATTTTATCATCAATACTAGTATATAAGACTGCAAATACACATTTACTTTTAAAACTAAAGTTAATATAGGATTTAACATAAGCAATTCAAAAATAAACCCAAACGTTCAATTTGATGTAATATGCCTAATGCTTTTACTATTACGTCAGCCAGCTTTGTTTTATCAGAAATCTCATAAATAAAAATGAATAATCCGTTGTGATTTTCTTTAATAGCATTAAGTGCTTCCGCCCAGCAGGCCCGTCGTGTTGCTGATACTGACTTTGAGGTTTTAAGATTTATGTTTATAGTATTAGCAATTTTTCACAAAACGTAGTACAACTATCTTCAATAAAAGAGTAAATCAATTGAATATTATTAAATTACATCACTCCACCAAGTCGCTGGAGATATAGCTGCCCATCCTGCCTCCCCCGTAGACACGCCTATGATGTGAACACAAACGTTTTAAATTTTAGAACAAGTATTCCTTTATAAAAAGGAAAAAAATTAGGGGGTTACGAAGTTAGTTAGTCCAAAAATATTTGTAAATTAACGGATACCCTATGTTGGCGCGCAAGATATTGCCAATTAAATTGGCAATAAAAACAATTATTAAATTATTAATAATAATTATTATTATTAGAAATTAAAATATTATCGACAATATGTCGATAATACGCTTTCGCGAATTATCTGCGAGTTCGCTGCCGTCCGTGTGTTAGGTCGTGTCGTCGATGTACGTAGATCGTCGTCGTTCGAAATTCTTGTAACTGTTTCTTGGATTATTATTATTTTTTTTATTATTGTCCTTTATGTGGCGCGAATCGTCAATATTCGCAATTTTTTGTACGCGTGCGCTAATTACCCCAACAGTGTAATTATTATAGTGAAATTTACTTCTGCGCAAAGCAACAGTAAAATCGTAAGCATTTATTTGATTATACATTTATTGTTTGTTATATTTCATATTATTATTATTTAATTATACATTTATCGTTTGTTATATTACATATTATCATATTATACATTTATCTTTTATTATATTACCTATTGTTATTGGTTGTTATTACATTATACACGCGTATTATTTATTGCCATATTGCATTGTATTATTTGGATTGTATTTATTAATCATTTATTTTTAACACGCAACATTTATTAAGTTATGTCCGGGCGCGCGTAATATTGTTTTACGCTCCCGGCCCGATCATTTTGGTGACCTCGACGTGATTAAAATAGTGTGGTAAATTGCTTACCAGGATTATCACTTATGGTGTTGTGTACCGTGAACAGAGCAATAGACCATATTTATATTTATCTTTCGTATTATTATTGTATTTTACCATTTTTCAAAGAGATCTTTCGTCTTTTTTCTAAACATTGCCGCTGTTAATTTATATTGTGATTTTTACTGTCGTATATTAATTATTATTATTTTTTGAAATTTATCTGGCCTTTTTGTCTACTATTTTTGTCGTTGTCTGCTAAATCTTCGAAAGTGTTATATCAGTCAATCGTATTTTTATCTTATTAAAATGGTCTTGGACGAGTCGATGAAAAAGGTGCTTAGTGATCTCATAAGAAAACGTGGTGTAATAAAAGCGTCTTTAACACGAATTGTTAATTTCGTGAACAAATTTGATCCCCACGAACAAGCAATTTCGTTACTTGAATTCAGGCAAGAGGAACTCCTTCAGATAAATCGTAAGTTTGATGCCATTCAGAGTGAAATTGAATTGCTTACCACCGATAATGCAGAAGGAGCTGAGAGTGAAAGAGACAAATTTGAAGCCGACTATTTTGAACTGAGGTCTCGAATACAAGAATTTATAAACGCAGAAAAACCACCTAGCACAATAGGACCTAATGCATCATTCGGAAATACTTCGTTCGTTAATCGCACACAATTAGCACCTATTCCTCTACCTAATTTCAATGGAAATATACAGGACTGGACATCTTTCTTCGATGTTTTCCGCGCCATGGTCCATGAAAACGATACGCTATCAGACGCGCAAAAATTTTTCTATCTGAGATCTTGCTTAAGTGGACAGGCTTTAGATTTGGTGCGATCCATCCCAGTGAGTGATAGTAATTATGACGTTGTGGTACAAAGATTAAAATAACGTTACGATAATAAGAGTATCGTAATTTAATCGCATATACGAGCACTATTAGATAGTCCACGTAGAAGAGCAATCAGCTACAGCAGTTCACAAATTGCACTCTCATGTCTGCACGTGTAGCCTTAAAGGCAATGGGGCAGCCTATAGAACACTGGGATGCGTGGCTTATCACTATTATCACTAGCCGCCTGGATAAAGACACTGGACATGGATGGCAGCTTCACCAAAGGAATACTGATCTGCCAAGGTACGAACAACTTGAACAATTTTTAACAAACCGCTGTGTAGCTTTAGAAAGTTCAAAATTATGTGATCAGAGAATGGGGGGAGATACAATCAATGATTCATCAATGAATGTTAAAAAATCCAAATTTGTTGCAAGTAAAAAAAGTTTGTTCGTTTCAGAAAATGTCGAACGTCCGTGTATATGCTACAAGGAATTTCATAAGTTGTATACATATGAACAGTTTAAAAAACTATCGGTGAATGAGCGATTGTCAAAGGTCCGTGAAGCACAACGTTGTTTCAATTGCTTATATCCGCATCATGGAGTAAGCAGATGTAAGTCAAAGTTCACATGTCATCACTGTAAAAAGAGATATAATACCTTATTGCATTTTGAGAAAGTAAAGCAACAAGTGGCTGCAGATAACGTCACAAACCCGGAGCAACAAGACATGTCAACAGCTCAAACTGCCCTTTGGGTCGCTCAGAAGGGCAGTTATGTATTTTTAGCCACTGCAGTAGTATCAATAACAGATCATCACGGTATCAAAAGAAAATGTCGAGCAGTCCTAGATAGTGGATCTCAAATTAATTTTATTTCAAAAAGGTTAGCTAACTTATTAAAACATCCACGTGAGCAAACTAATCTGCCTATCAGAGGAATTGGTGCCAGTCGAGTGAATGCTGTTACCAGTATCAAGCTTAAAATTGAATCCAGAGTAAAACAGTTTGACATCGACTTAACATGCCACGTACTACCAACAATTGTAGATGATTTTCCAGTCTGTCCAAACTCTTTGTAATAGTGGGAGATTCCTGATGAATTTATTGCACAACTGGCAGACCCATCATTTTGTTCAGCAGGGACAGTGGACCTACTTATCGGTGGAGATGCATTTTTTGATTTACTCGAACCTGAACGCATTCCATTAGGCACAATTTCTCTCTGTCTCCAAGGTACCAAATTAGGTTGGATAGTCACTGGAGAAATTGATGCACAGTATCTCCTAAATATTAATTCCATGGAACAGTCACTTGAAGAAGGATGGATGGTTCTAGAAAACAACAGGAAGGATGATTACGAACGTCTCTCTAAGACTAATAAAAAAACTTACGAAGAATTGGAATCACTAAAACATTTCCACGAGACTGCAACACGCAACTCAGATGGCAGGTTTGTGCTACGATTGCCTTTGAATTCTAATATGGAGAGTTTAGGAGACACAAGGGAAATGGCTATATCGAGATTTTTAAATGTAGAAAGAAGGTTACTACGAGATAAAACCTTGAAAGACGCATATGTCATGTTCATGGAGGAATACAAAAATGCAGGCCACATGTATGAAGTAACCAATGAAACCATTCCATTAAAGAAGCCATTCTATCTGCCACATTATCCAGTCCTCAAATCGTCTAGTTCGACAACAAAGTTACGTGTCGTTTTTGACGCGTCAGCTAAAAGTACAACCGGATTCGCTCTCAATGATGTATTAATGTGTGGACCAACAGTACAAGAAAAATTATTTTCGATATTAGTACGATTTCGAAGGCATCAATATGTTATTACTGCAGATGTCGAAAAAATGTTCCGTCAAATTTCAGTGGTCATCGAAGATCAAGATTTGCAGCGTATAGTGTGGCGTGCCGATCCAAGTGACATTATACGCTCATATAGATTAGCAACGATGACATATGGAACTACGCCAGCATCCTTTATGGCCACTCAATGTCTCGTTTCATTAGCAGAGACAGAAAAGCACAGGTATCCAAAGGCATCTATAGCGATAAGCCGTGATTTTTATATGGATGATCTACTAACAGGAGCTGAGACTATAGAAGAATGTATTTTACTGCAGACACAAAGTAGTGAAATTTTGGACTCAGCAAGGTTTCCACTTCGAAAATGGTGCTCAAATGCATCTAATATACTTGCAAATGTAGATGGAGTTAATAAGGAGCCATTGTATGTTATACAAACCGAAGCGGGCGATGTAGTCAAATCACTTGGGTTATATTAGAAACCAACCCAAGACAATCTTGGTTTTCAGATAGTGGCCACTCCAAAAAGATCAATAATTACGAAACGGATGCTATTATCTGATCTAAATAAAGTTTTTGATCCATTGGGATTTTTAACTCCTGTATTAATAAAAGGCAAGATATTTTTACAACAGTTATGGCAAATAAAGGTGGAGTGGGGCAAGCCTTTACCTGACGAAATAAAGAAGAAATGGGAACTATTTCATCAACAATTAGAAAGGCTAACATTGCTATCCATTCCAAGGAAATGCAAACCATACTCTAGTGAACAAATTGAGGTGGATGTATTCAGTGATAATTCCCAGGAAGCATACGGTGCCTGCATTTATATGAGATGCAAGGATAACAACGGACAATGGCACGCACTTTTGTTATGCTCGAAATCACGGGTAGCACCAATCAAGGGTGTAACCATTCCAAAGTTGGAACTTGGTGGAGCGTTGGTTTTAACTCAATTGGCAGTTAAGGTAGCAGCAGCATGGGGAATGGAAATTAAAGACTTTCACTTTTGGACCGATTCTATGGTACTTTTGGCATAGCTCAATATTCAAACTATAAGGCTAAAGACTTATGTTGCCAATCGTATTGAACAAATTTTAGAAGTTACTACCCTACTGCAGTGGCGACATGTAAAAACTGATGATAACCCCGCAGACATACTCTCTCGAGGAATTTCTGCAGAATAAATACAAAATTCAACACTCTGGTGGAAGGGACCACAGTGGTTAACCGAAGAGCAGTCCTACTGGAAATGGTTGGATAGTGTGCCAATAGAAGAAAGGGATTTACCTGAACAGCGGACGATTAAACTTGTTTTGACATGTACAGAAGCTCCCAAGAATTTAGTAAATATATATTCAGATTGACCTAAGCTTGTAAGAGCTATCGCTTGGTTATCTAAATTTATTGAATACCGTAGAGAGCAACAACCACAAAGGATTACACGTCAGCTTACGGTGACTGACCTAAGGAATGCTGAAAGGATTTTAACTTTAAGGGTCCAGAACGATGCATTTCATGAAGAAATCGGTGCACTCATTAAAGGTTTATTAGTTTCGAAAAGAAGCAGCCTTCGATCATTACGTCCAGTGCTGCAAAATGGTTTAATTCTTGTAGGAGGCCGTTTACAAAATGCGAATATCAACGAAACTCAAAAGCACCCAGTTATTTTGCCTTATGGTCATAAGATAACTCGTTTAATATTTGAAAACCATCATCGGATGATGCTACACTGTGGTCCACAATTTTTATTAGCGAGTATCAGATGATGTTATTGGCCGTTAAAAGGAAGAGTAATTGCTCGATCAACTGTAGCCGAGTGTGTCACATGTATACGTGCAAAACCCAGGTTCGAAACGCCACTGATGGCTCCAATGCCAAGACATCGGGTTCAATCTACGCGACCATTTGCTATAACAGGGGTAGATTTAGCTGGTCCTATGATAATAAGAAGTGGAGTACGTAGATCTCCTGGAAAAAAGGCGTGGATAGCGGTGTTTGTGTGCTTTGCAACAAGAGCCATACATCTAGAAGCAGTAGAAGATTTGACAAGTGCTGCATTTATAGTTTCATTAAGACGATTCATGGCCAGTAGAGGAAGGTGTTCTACGATTTATAGTGATAATGACACCAACTTCGTTGGTGCCAAAAAAGAACTAGCAATTTACATAAAGAATGCCGACAAAATTGTAGCACAGGATGGCATAACTTGGCACTTCAATCCTCCATCATCACCGCATTTCGGGGGTCTTTGGGAAAGTGCAGTAAAAGGTGCTAAGCACCATTTGACTCGCGTTGTAAAGGATACCAAATTAACATTGCTAGAATTAATTACACTACTTTGTCAAATAGAAGCATGTTTAATTTCTAGACCAATAACACCATTAAGTAGCGATCCAACGGACATTGAACCTCTTACGCCTGCTCATTTTCTAATAGGCGGTCCGATGTTTCTACAAGACGAGACGGATCTCACAAGCGAACAGCCAAATGGTTTAAAGCGATGGAAGTATGTGCAGTACTTGATGCAAACATTTTGGTCGCGGTGACATAGAGTACTTGCCTCAGCTCCAAACACGAAGAAAATGGACAACCATGACGAAGAATTTAAGAGTGGATGACTTAGTGATTATAAAAGATGACAATAACCCTCCAGCAAAATGGAAACTTGGACGTGTTAAAGAACTTCATACTGGACATCATGGAATAGTACGAGTAGTCACGTTGCAAACTGGTAATAAAAATGAGATTCGCCGACCAGTTGTGAAGTTTTTTTTTTTTTTTATATTTTTTTTTTTTTTTTTTATTTTAACAAAAGAATATTACAATCTGTAATAATTAATACAATAGGTAATAAGGTTAACATGACGATTACAGGGCTGGACGACTTGATTGAAGGGGGTGTCCAACGACACTACTTCACAATTCTAGATTACATATTTGATGATTTAATTAATTTTTTTTTTTTTTTTTTTTTTTTATTATTTTTTAATTTGAATTTAAGAGGTCTCTAGGCCAGTTCCGCTTAAGACGGCGTGGTGGGTTGTTGGGAAGCGTGAGAGAAGAAAGATTTGATATGAGTGGATTTGAATGGTTGAAAGTGTTTTTATGGAATGATTTATAGTAGTGAGAGGCTAGGGAATGAATGTTGGGGATTTTGAGGTCTGAGTGAAGGGTGAGATTGCTGACGTACCAGGGAGCATTGGTGATGAGACGAAGGCAAATTGCTTGAAAGGATTGAAATATTTGAATGTTGGATTTTTTGGATGATCCCCAGTTGTGAAGTTATGTCGAATTCCATTAGAAGGTGAAGATGTCGAAGAAAGTTGAAACTTTATAGTTTCAACGGGGGGAGGATGTTGGCGCGCAAGATATCGCCAATTAAATTGGCAATAAAAACAATTATTAAATTATTAATAATTATTATTATTATTAGAAATTAAAATATTATCGACAATATGTCGATAATACGCTTTCGTGAATTTTCTGTGAGTTCGCCGCCGTCCGTGTGTTAGTTCGTGTCGTCGATGTACGTAGATCGTCGTCGTTCGAAATTCTTGTAACTGTTTCTTGGATTATTATTATTTTTTTTATTATTGTCCTTTATGTGGCGCGAATCGTCAATATTCGCAATTTTTTGTACGCGTGCGCTAATCACCGCAACAGTGTAATTATTATAGTGAAATTTACTTCTGCGCAAAGCAACAGTAAAATCGTAAGCATTTATTTGATTATACATTTATTGTTTGTTATATTACATATTATTATTATTTAATTATACATTTATCGTTTGTTGTATTACATATTATCATATTATACATTTATCTTTTATTATATTACCTATTATATTATTACCTATTATTATTATATTATTATTGGTTGTTATTACATTATACAAGCGTATTATTTATTGCCATATTGCATTGTATTATTTGGATTGTATTTATTAATCATTTATTTTTAACACGCAACATTTATAAAGTTGTGTCCGGGCGCGCGTAATATTGTTTTACGCTCCCGGCCTGATCACCCTAATACATTTATTTTTATATATTTAAATATACTTCTTCAAATAATTTTTAAATATTTGTCAATACTTTCTTTCGCTGTTTACGTGTTACGTTCCACAATTGAACTCATACTCGTAGTCATCGAATTTTCATTAAAATTATCTTCCATTTTTGGTTTTTTTTTAAATATTGTGTTCTACGGGATATTTGTCTGTATCACGTATACAATTTAATCCAACGTTCGTTTTAGGTATTTTTACTGTTTTCTGTTCGTAGTCAGTTAGTGAGTTACCTTTCGCTTTTATATATGAATATATAGATTAATATGAGTAATCGGTATATGCACTGTCGGTGTATTTATTTATACGTATTGGTGGTTAATTTGATAACTAACGCAACATTTTTTAAAAAACTTTTCTTATTGCATATCTAGAACCACTATTTAAAATTTAAAATTAATAAGTTGTGTAGTTTTCGAGAAGTAGCGATCAGTGAGTGAGTGGTATTTGCCTTATATACAAATGTTAACTTATAATTGTTGAATGAGATAAGTAGGAAGTTGCCAGCTGTTGGCTACTTTGTCACCAACAGACAGAGCGCTACGCGAGTGACTGACGGTTGAGATGGTTGTTGTTGAACGTTCAGCATGAAGTTTTGTGAATGTGTATTAAATATTATTACTTTTGTAGCTTTTTATTATTTACTACTTTTCATGTGGGCCATCAATAAACAGTTATTAAAGACAGAACTTCGTGTTTTCATATTGTATTAGTAAAATAATCTAACATATAGATAGATAATGACTTATTATTTAGATATTTAATTATATGGGACGCTTGTATGTTAATAAATAATTCACATGTCTGCTTAACAAACAACACATTAAAATTTGATAGTGGCAAAATTAACTTTATTAGAAAAAATATTTAACTTACGTGCATAAACATTTCAGATTCTTAGAGTATAGATTTTCAATGCGGGTGTATTATAATTAGTGTTACAATATCTCTTAATTTCCCAGTGTCTTTAATTTTAAATACATATAACTCGGAGAATACGCATTCGATGTTTTAAAACAATCACGCCTGAATTCTCATAGAAATATATTATAAAAATCATAGGTCATCGTTTAAAATTAAAAAATTGGTATATTTAAATAGCGAATGGGAAAATGAAGAAAAAATAATAATAATGAAATTAATTTTGAAGCGTGCATAAAATTTTCATAAAAAAAATATAAAAATTATTTTATAATTTTAAAAATATAGTTATGAAAAATAATAAAAAAATTACTCTATGTATATATATATATAAGTGTACATAGTTATGAGAAAATTGACCATGTTTGTCGAGAAATTCTTTTTTTCTTTATTGTAAATACTAGTTTTCTAATTTGTTATTTTGTTGTGGATACGCGATATGACCTATATATGAATAAATAATATGTTATTAATTTTGATAAGCCCTTCGGTCAAATTCTTGGTAGGCTGGTTGTTACGGCGGGGTTGCTATTCTTCAATTTATATATATATATTTTCTCTTTTACAATTGTTTTTAATGTAAAATGTATAACCCTCATCCTCTTTCCTTAAATATTTTCGTGTTTGAATTTATAAATAATAGAAATTTTTAATACAAAAATGTTCAAGAAGAGTGGATGAAGGTAATATAATTTTTTATTAATATATATATATATATAAATATATACACTCGTATATTATGAAATATGTAATTTCGTTTTTCAAATTTTTGTAAATAGTTAAAAACAATCAACACATTTTGTATTTAATTTAAAAATTTTGTTTAGCATTTTATCACATTTCCGATAACAATAGGGGATGTCCTATTTTTTGCATCTCCAACAAGTTAACCGTCTAAGAAACAAATTTTGTTATGTATACTTTGGTGTTTTAGTAATAAAGAACTTTAATTTATTTTGATGCTGTTGATTATTTTGCAACAATATAAATGTGATTCCATGAAATAATTTTTGAAACTGATAATGACAATACCTAATATTGGTATGGTTTCTTCCTCCACCACACCAGTCACCAATAATCAGCTAGCAAAACACATATAAACACGTCCATTCAAAAAAGGTAAAATATGTTATCAATACACGTATATGAGTATTTTATTATTTTTTCATTACTTAAAAGGCAACGACCTTACTTGTTGTAAAATCATTGTTATCTCGTATGTTACTAAAAATTATTATTTGTCGCACTTGGCGGTTTTTCTTGTTTTCATTATATTTTTGTGAATCGAATAGTCTTAGAATTGGAATTATTTTATTTAATTGTATCAGCTCAAATAACCATAATATTTTATAAGTCCAAATAGTCAGTTGTGTTATATTTATATAATGTATCGGCTCGAATGTCTTATATAGTTGTAGTTTTTAGTTACTATTTGTGTACCTTTACCGGTTTGTGTAATTTAGTATAAAATATTTAAATTTGGGTATGTATTCAATATTTCCAATACATTTTATCAAGTAGTAGGCCATTTTGCGTACTTATCGTTTGTCTGTGAGTACATTTATTATAGTTTTATGTATGATAGTGAATTATTTAGCATAAATTGAGCTTTTTTATATTTTAAGGAGTTACAGACTCATTGTAAATATTGATATTGCTATTAGTTTCAAGTTTTGTATTTTAATTGATCTTACACCTTCATAAACCACAATTACTTAAGAAGTCTTTAACTAAACATAATGTTTGGACCAAAGGGAACATATATTTATTATAATTATATAGCCAAATGAATTTAGCTATATTTATTTGTATTTTTTTTTAATAATGCAATAAAATTACATTATTATTTATTTGTTGTCACAGTTTCTTATAGTTTTAATTGCCTACATACACATACACACACACACATACACACACCATATTTTAGGCATATTGGTAACTTAACATTTAGCGAGGTATTTAGTACCTGGGCGCGCGTAATAATATTTTACGCTCTCAGACGGTTCTACGATAATATAAAGCCAGTTTGTTATGATTCATAAATATTTTTTGCATACGTACCTTAGATTTAAAATGTTGTATTGTTTTACTGTACATAACGTTACAGCGAAGAGCTTGACTTAAATAAATACCCGTCTCAGATGAATATAAACAATCGAGTCACATAAAAATATTTATTACATTAATTTAAAATAAATTACTAGTTATGATAATAACGTAAATAATAATAGTAACCAATAATAAAGTCGCTCAAAATTGTTTTGGAAAGCAATGATTTATCATTGCAATCAAACTTTCACCTTATGAAAGTCAATGATTTTTGTGTATATTTGTTTTGTTTAAATTAAAAATAAGTGTTGAAAATAATCTAGGTAATTTCTGGAAACCGAGAAAAATAAGGCCTCAAAAATCAGGATTTGATAATAACAAGTGAACACAATACTAATATTTTACTCCATAAAAAACAATTTTCCACTGCATTTAATATGCAAAAAACCCAATGCTAGTATAAATACATACATTCTATGATGTCTAGGACAATGAAGTTAATAAAAGAAACCTTAAAAAATAATTTTTGAATTGCTATTATTTGTAATTCGTTAAAATTAATGGATATGTAAATTACAAAGTTATTTAGATTAAACTTTTGTTATATAGAAACAACTCATAATTATAATTATGAAATGTAATAAATTCCGTTATATTACTACCCAGTATTTTAGTATTTAGTAAGTTTAATACTGCATTAAGCTAAGAAGTACGTTATTGTTGAATAATTATTACCACAAATAATCTATATAAATATATATATTAGTATATTTGTATATTTTATGAATCGACTGAAAATATACATAAGTTAAACTTTATTTAATAGTATGATAACCAAATAGTTATAGAATAAATTTTTATCTAACGTAACAGCAATGTAATGCCGTCTTATTTTTTTTCGATTTTATTTAATTTGAACTGAATTTGAACCAATAAAAATGCAAATGTTTTGCTCAATAAAGTAAGTAATTGACTGTAATCGAGCTTATAGAATTCGCACAACTTAAAATTGAAACGTTCGTGTAATGTTTGTAGAATAAAACATTTAATCTAAAAATAACAAAAACACATGTATATATATTAATGTATTATTACAAATTAAACAAGTAAGGTATAGTGCAGTGCAGTGCAGTGCATAAGCAACACGACAGTAGATGTAATTATCATTACCTGTCGATGAACAGCAGGATTTGTTTCAACTACAGACCGTTGGTGTAAAACTGAAGTTATCCGATTTACCTAAAAAAACGAGAATAAAATCTTATAAAATTATACTCGTAACTATAGTATTTATTATTCAATTTATCGATAATTAAAATACAGTTATAAAGGCTATTTTAAAATTCAGTTATTATAAAAATATTTTTCAGTTTTCATAACCCATACATTTTTAATTTTAAAATAAATAGTTTTTTTTATAATTAGACGATAACTTTGGAAATAAGATATTTTTTTTTAATATTCTCCGATATTTGTATAAAGTAAAATAACATTCTGTTAAGTTTAAAATTATATTTTTTTACTTCAAATAATTGTTTAATTAATAATAACAATTAAAAAAAGCAGAGATATATATTTAGTAACAAATTTTATACAACTTTTAGAATTTTAAATTTAAGTAAATTGGCATTCAGTAATATTAAGTCTTATAATATCATGTGTTCAAATGGTTGATAACCCAAATTTTAATAACTACATAAATAAAAATAATAAAATATAGTTTAAAAACAATAAAATTAGCACAATTGCCGATATCTAACCGATAATTACAATGATGTTATGAACCCAGACTTTTGAGACAGAACCGATCCTGAACGAAACTTTTTTAAATTATAACGAAATCGAACCGAACTGAACTTGCAATTTGTCTTTCGTCCCAGAACCGAACTAATCTTTAGAAAAATGCAAAATATTTAAATTAAATTAAAACTCTTAAGTACTCATTCGTTGAAAAGATGTTTAACCAAAATTATAATTCATAAATTAAATATTATGAAATAATAATTTAGTATTGAAAATTAAATTTGTTTGAGTTTTAAGCAAAAATTGGGTACCTGAGGACAAACATGGTACGGATTTCATTTTTCTTGGTTCGATATTAGAACCGAACTATTTTGTGCTTAAACCGTTTTCAATATTTCTAATTATAATACGGAGCTGTCCGTCCTGTTCTGCTCAAATATCGAAAATTGTATGACATTACTAATCTTAAAATATTAGCAAAGGACAAGAAAAAGTTATAGCTAATTAAATATTACATTGTTTTTTCTTTGAATCTAAGTAATTAATAATTACTTGTAACAATAACAGATTTGAAATTAAATTCTTAAATAATATTTTGTACAATATCAACTATATGAAGGTTGATATTAAAAAAATATCAAGTTTTATAAAAACATATTTTTAAATATACCAAAATAATTAAAAACCTAGTCTGTCATTTCAGATATAGAATTTAGTTTTAAACTAGGATATCAGTCCACTTGTTGATCTCGAGCATATTATAATAGATGATAAAATAATAAAAACAATAAGAAAAAAATTAAAAAATTAAAAATACTCTTTATTAAAAAAAAAGTTAGATATAAATAAATATATGTAAAATAAAGCCAATGAGTATAAATAAATAAAAAAAATTATAGTTGTTTTTAAAGATTTGTTTATATTGTAATAATTATTGGTGTTATTTTATAAATTTACATTCTTTTGTATATTTACATTTATTTATATAAAAACAGTTTTCTATAATAATAAAGAAAATTAATACAATTTAGATAACATAAATTAAAAACTAAATGAATCAATTGAAATAAATGATATAAAATATAATTTTCTATTTTGAGACATTTGTTAACATTCTAGTAGATTATTTTATTATTTTTTACAAAATCAATATTAACATGTTTTATTTATTATTGTATAGACAAAACAATAAATAAAGATTGGCCATAAAATAAAAAAAAAAAAAATTAATAATTTTATACGAACTTACCTCTTTTTCGGTGGCATGACAGACACTGAACAACAAAACTAGATTGGCCAATTTTGATGACAGATACAATATTTCGATTGACTGATTTCTAGAATAAATCATTTCCTTGAATTTATCAAAAAATATTATGTTATAATAAACGTTGAGAATCATATCCGCCACTTGGCCTCCTATAAAACTTATCATCGGTACACCGAATATCAATCTATTGAAATCGTTCAAACATTCCAAAACTTCCACATACAAATTCTTGTGAATATTCACAGAACTTGTTTTCTCTCGGATCCGCCCGTTGATCGCGTTCACTATCCATTTAGCGTACAGTGTGATAATCAGGAATTCGTATAACGCGACGCACTGTAATACGTTCTTACTAAAATATTCGATCTGGAAATACAAGCATGTGGTTTGAGTGTTTCAAAATCCAAATTTTGTCGTTTATATAGAATATATTTATATATGTGTGTGTGTGTATGTAAATTTATTTGTGTATATATATATATATATAAATGCATCGTAATTGGATAAATTTGGAAAATTTTGTCAAAAGAATATAATGTCATATGATAGAAAGACTAAGCCAGATTATTTACGAATGCAAAATTGAGGAAATAAAACCCAACCAATACTTTATAAATTGTATGAGTTACAAGTACACCATTTAATTAATTGTTATAATATAATAAATTGTAGGACTCGTGATATACATTACATGGATATGAAGTATGTAAATAAAATTATTTAATCATTTATTTTTTCAATATTTCTTTCTAAATTATTTTTTTAAAAATTACATATTTTGTTTATTTCATTGATTTTTAATTTTTACTTGTTTGCTTTATAATTATTCTAATTTTTATGGAATTTTTAATTTCTGGATTACACGTGTTTTTTGTATTAATATTACGGTCCGGATTTGTTTAATTAATGTTTTTCACAACATAAATATTTGTGGAAAATATTTTTAGAATTGTGTATTGAAATAAACGCAAAATGTTTTACGTTTATTTATTGTACAGGTTAAATTAGACAAAAAGCAAGCTAAAGAAAAAGGATAAAATTAACAAATATCTCAAATATGATATGACGTATATTTTAACAATATTTTAAGAACCTTTTTCGAAATCATCTAAAAAAAAATATGCATGTTTAAGAAATTTATTAAACATTTATAACAATATTTAATTTATAATTGCTAAGTACAAAATGCAAACTTGTAACAAAGTTAGGTAACATTTCTCTAATTGTTAATTTTTATATTTTGTAGAATACGAAATTAATTAATGTAACAATAAATTTAACTTAATTTATATAATTTAAATATAAATTATCTTATTGATTGCATATTATTGAAAAATTAGTGAAATTGACAATCCCTGTATAAATGGCGGACAAAATGTTTATCGGTAAAACAAATACGTTTAAAATTCGTTGACGTACAAAAATAATAATAATAATAAAAACTATATGAAATGAGGATTTATTTACTATAATAGAAACTTTATTAAATCTCCAATGAACACACACGTATCTGATCTGTTTACAGACACTTCCTGTCAAGTGTACACAAACGCCGATAGCAACGAGACTGTTGAATTTTAATGTCATCGGTCCAACGACGTTCAAGCGTATTAAAGTCTCGTGAACTTCCTCAAGTTTGGTAAGTGCCACCGAAAGTCGGATGTCGAAAATAACTCGCCACGCTACAGACATGACGTCTGCAAAGCGATTCAATTCGAAACTGAAAAACAACACTATCGACAGGATATCAAACATGGTCGAGTCTAGCTTCATGACCTGTTCGGAAAAAACAATTAAATATACGTATTACACGCAATCACTTTTCCAAAAGTCATCGGTTGAAAGCGAAGAAAAATGTTTAGTTAGCTTATGTTATGTTATGAACATTGAACAATTGAGTTTGCGATTGTTGGTCGTAAATTATGGGAAATGTTCCAAAAGGATATTCACAAGAATCTACAGGAACTTTCCGGAATCAGCCCGTCAATTACACAACTATTTCGCATCAATTTTTTTATCGAATTATATTTATTTAGAATATAATCATATCATGTTATAATATTTACCCATTCGTGTCTGTGGTAAAATAATATAAAATGCATGTAAATCACTAACGATCGTAACATACAAAATACCACTGTGGTCCAGTTTTTTCCGTTGTAGTGAATGCTACCCATTCCGAACACCATAAAACATTTGTTGAAAACATTCAATTTTGATTTTACACTCATAATAATATTAGTAAAATTAATAATAATAACAACAACGTTAAAAAAATTATCATATATTGTCGATAGAACTAACCGTATTAAATTCACCGTTAATACGTTTAATATCATATGAATATCTATTAAATATCTTGTAGTCAACAGGCGGTGGTAGTTGTAAGACATAATCAATTATCCCTATCAATTATTCATGTTGTAGTTTTTATATAATAATTGCATTGACAAACTTCTAACAAATTTTTATAAAATTGTTTTTGCGATACTAAAACAAATAATAGATATATATGTTTTCAATATTCCATTTATGAATAATAATAAATTAATATTTAGATATTTAGTCAAAAGCATCATTTTTTCGAAGTACGTCGATTCTATACTTAACCTATATGTTTAAAATAACAAATTTATATTTAAGAGTGTTTTAAGAAAGTAATTTTATTGAAATTGATATTAATCTAATAGGATTAAACATTTATAATTAAGCGTTTCGAAGCAAACCTTTGGTTAGGTGCCCCCTCCCCCTTCCAAAAAGTGACGTCACTGATGTAACATTGGTTTAACTTAACTTTTTATCGTCAATATTTATAATCATTCATTTATGTATAACATTATCTTGTATATGTAGAGTAAAAAAGACAATACAACAAACATCCCTATTTTTACTATTTTATTATTCAATACTTATATTTAATATAAATAAGTAATGTAAAATATTATAACATATGAAGCATAATATTTAACTATTATATTTTTTTGATACAATGTATCATGCATATATTTTGTACATGCAGCTATAACTTTTAAACATAAACTAGAAGATCATCACTTCAGGTGATAATTAACCTCCGGGTATAAAAATGTTAGAGGTGTAATTATAAAAATATAAATAATAAAATAGCAATAACATCACTAATATATTTATTTGATAAATTTATATTAAATTAAATGTTTGTTATTATAAAATATAGAATTTTAAATAAAATACTTACCAAGCAAAAGCAATCCACATACGATTTTACACTTCATATATTATGAAACATAAGGTAACAAGAGCGCAGTCGTAATGAAATAATTTTATACATTTTATGTCACCAATTACGGTCAGTAATAATTCTAGAATTATAGACAAATTATCCTAAATAAACAAATAGCAAAAATTCTAAAAATAATTTATTTCCGGTGGTCTCGCCAATTTACAACTAGTTTACTAAAACCATTAATTTAGTATATTTAGATTTGTAGAATAATTTTGAGAATAATAAATAATAAATATTAATGACTTTTGTTAATGAAAAAAATGTTTATATAAATATTTAACATTGTAAAAATGAGCATTTGAAATTTTAGTGTTGTTTTGATATCAAACTTCGATTGGTAAAATTTTGGTGAATTGAGTTCTTTTAAATCTGTACAAAACCATTTTGTTTCTTAGCGAATTGGGTAATTCAACAAACTGGGATGACACAGATCTCAGCAGTCAGCATATTTTTAGCCACCACACATACAGAATACCAGATATTTTGGTTTTCAATTTTAACGGCAGTAGTTCTTCAAACCTGACTTCGAGAGGATTCTTTGTATATCGACGCATGTCAAGAAAGTATTTCAGAATATTAGTTAAACGCATCTTGATGCATATGATTACCGCTTGTAACGGTTGATAGTAGTTGTTGTGGCAGCAATACCGTTAAATGGCGCAAATTAATTGACGAACCTGTTGTTGCGTCGACGGGTACTCCAGGAAACGTCCTCCCAAGTCCTGAAGTAACCGTTGTGCCTCCAATTGGTTCTTTATCAATGCTTGGAGCTTTTGCCGGTAATTTTTGGCAGCCGATGATCTCCGGTTGGTGGCTGTTGCGGGGTTGTCCATTCTAATTAGAACAGAAGCATAAAACAAATAATGGATTTTTAATAATTTCGCTGAGGTATAATTTGACCCTCAGCGCTTCCTTCTGTAAGATGGGCCGCTTTTAAACACGAAACATGGAGTTTTCGGGGTGGACGTTGGTCAGTGAGATAAACTCCTAAACCTACTCGTTCCACCAATCGAACAGGTCCTAACCATTTGGGTGCGAAACCTGCGTGAAATCCCTTGTCCGCGTTTGAGAGGTGATGCGCTTTGAAATAAACCCAGTCCCCAACATCGAATTTTATTTCGGGTGGTGTAGCTAGATTCATTTTTTCTGTTTCAGAAAAATTTCAAAAGCTTTCCTCTCATATCCTTGTCTATGTTGATTGACGTCCTGCGGCAAAATGGTTGGAGAGTCGATCAGGGCCCAATCGCCTGGTCTTTTGGCCTCTCTACCGAGTACTAATACCGACGGCGGGAAACCTGTAACCTCATTCAACCTATTTCGGATCGCGAAGAGTATCGACAATAGCTGTGTGTCCCGAGAGCGATGACTTTCACCTATAAGGTGAGCTCGCAGTCCTTTCTTCAACTCTTGGTTTCGACGTTCGACGGGGTTTGATCTAGGGTTGTACACTGGTGTGGTCCAACCCTCCGCCCCCCATCGGTCGAGTGCTCTGAGCATTTCCTGAGAAATAAACTGCGTACTATTGTCGGTGAGACACACTCGAGGGTACTCGAACCAAGAGAAAAACTCACGTTCAAGTGTTTGCACTATGGTCTTAGAGGTGGCGGTTTCTAAAGGATAAGCTTCCACCCACCTACTAAAACAGTCAGTTGCCACTAGTATGTATGTTTTTTCCCTCCCTGTGCGCGGGTAGGGGCCCATTAAATCAATACTAATGACCTCCCAGGGCTGTCGTGGTTTTCTAGACCTCATGGGGTCTGATGGTTTGGAATTTAGGGGTATAGTACTGGCGTATATGTGGCATGCTCCAACATATTTTCTCACCTCGTTTCGTACCCCCTTCCAGTAAACCCGTTTCCGAATAGCCCTGAATATTTCCTTCCACCTTGGATGACCAGCCAGGGTGTGGTCATGGTACCTTCATAGGATATGGTTTGATTTATTCAAAGGCACCTCGATTGGGGGAGAAGAAATATCAACGATATTTTTCCTTAAAAGGCCGTCAACAATAGCGTAAGCTTTTTGTTGTGCTCTTTTTCTCCGTGTATTGTTGGCTGGACAATCGGCATTTATGTTATCCATTATGAAACTGACATATTGATCGCCTGATTGCCAACCTTTCAACATCTCTTCGGGAAATCCGGACCATCCGATGGGTTACGACAGCATATCTGGGGCCTCATTAAGACATCCTGATATATGCATCGTTTTGTAATTTAAGTTACCTAATTGTAACGCCCATCTGGTTAGTTTTGACTTTTGGTCTTTGGTCTTATGCAACCAAGTCAATGCTGAATTGTCAGTAAGGAGCTCAAAGGGTCCTGGTTCGAGATATGGACGAAACTTGTCCACAGCCCAAACCACGGCCAAACACTCTCTTTCGATGGCTGCATACCTTTTTTGCGTTGTTTTCCAATTCCCTCTGAATCCACTAAATGTCCAAGAAATGAGATTTCGGTAGTTCCTAATCTGCATTTCTTTGGATGACATGTCAACCCATGTATACTTAAGCGCTTGAGAACTTTAGTTAAGTGTACTAGATAGTTGTCCAGATTTTCTGAGTATATTACTATATAATACTTCTAAGTACTATATATAGTATTCTACTATAGTAGAAAACGATACACATTGGGACTCAACACTCGCCGATGCAATTGTTTCTGCGCCAGCGAATCAAATTCGTACGTTGTTTGCGATCATCATAGCCACATGTCATCCATCGAACCCGACTGCATTGTGGCAGAAATACAAGGACGAGATAGCTGACGACATTTTGCACAGAGTTCGCACGACAACTTCGAATTTTGATCTTGAAATTAACGACGAGATGCGCAACGAAGCATTAGTTCTGATTGAAGACATGTGCGTGCTCATGTGCGGCAGTCTGTTGTCAACATTGGGAATGTCAGCGCCAAATCGTTCGACGCACGATGCATTCAATCGTGAATTGCAGCGGGAGAAAGACTATGATCGAAATAAATTAATATATAAATGCAGAAAATACTTGAAACAAAAATAAAAAATAAAAAATACCTCTTTTTTTTAATTTTGTAATTGCATGTGGTATAAATCCAAAATTTGTTGTAATATAGTACAAGTATAATATACATAGAAATAAGTTAAATTTTCAAGAAAAATATATAAAAATCAAGAAAAAATAACCAAATAGAAGAAAAACCAATAAAAAGCAGGTTTTGTGGAAAAAAGCAAAAAAAAAGCAAAACAAAGTTTACTTCATTAAAATCGGAACGATTCAAAACGTATTTATATATAAGAATTATCTTTCTATCATACTCCCCTCAAAAGAATCATTCGCTACAAAATCCGAACCCTATTAATAATATATACAACATTATGTAACCAAAACTCAGTATGCAGCGGCCAAGTAGTAAAATAATTTTTTTTTTCTAAAAAATTTTACCTGGAATCACGCAAGATTGGGACTAATTTTTCAACGAGGAGCCAATTTGTAACGGTCGATAGTAGTTGTTGTGGCAGCAATACCGTTAAATGGCGCAAATTAATTATTTTTTTACAGAACTAAAAATATATTTTTACAATGAATATAAAATACACTTCAGTTGTTCGACAATGCTAAGTGTTCACGGTTATACGGCTACGAACGTACTACTCGAATATATCGGTTCGACATATTGAGATTGTCGTCGTTCGTAAGTCATCGTATTTTTAATTAACCTAATACCCCTATTTATAATATCCAAATACAATTTGCAGGTAATCATTAGCCGCTGCTTAATTACCTAATCGCAAAATCGTATTATTATAAATAGGAGTATTTCGCTATCTCGTATTACGTCGACGTACCGGCGGCGAAAACACTGCGATCGCGCGTAATGTATTTACGGCGTTAAAATATTTTCGTCAGCGATTCATGCGGAAAGCATTGGCGTGCGCAGACCTTGCTGGCAGGGGGGGCAGAAAAGTGTTGCCGCTTATCTATAAACACTCGTTATAACCGCGGTGTCGCTTGTGGTTTGTTAAAAGTTGGACTACACAAAATCATCGTGCACCGCGCACTCTATGTTTACATATTATTCATTATATAAAAATATAAAATTATATTATAATGATTTTTTAAAACTATATTTGAAAGAAAACTTTAGCCCGCAGGAGGGGCAGTTGCCCAGCCTGCCACCCCCGTGCGCACGCCTATGGCGGAAAGGGATGGACAGTTGATGATTATCGGCTCGGTGGTGTAAACGATTCGTTTACACATACGCGAGCCGTGTCACGCTAGATCCATTTTTAATCATTCATCGTAACAAATTATTATAACAATTATAATAAAAAACAAAAGACCACGTAGTAGGTATGGTAGGTAGGTACTCGCTGCTGATAGTGACAATAGTAGTCTGACCACAGATTAGATGAAACCAGATTGTGCACTTAAGGGTATTCGAAAAAAAAAATCGACTCGATAGTTGTTACTATCGCGCTCTCAAATTAGTGTTACCACATGTTGAAATCTAAAATTATTGTTTTATTGTAATACATATATTATTTTGAATAAGCAAAATATATTACTTTTTATTATTAGGTTGTATCTGAAGGGGGAAAACGGTTAGGTAATAACGGTACGGTTATTTTTTGATAGAAATATCCAAATAATTCTTTCAATAAAAAGATTAATAATATTAACCTTGATAATTGGCAGTCAGTGTGATAAATATCCGTTTATGTTTTTAGTTTCGCCACGGCGACGCTGGTGTCAGCGCTTCTTTTGTCTGAAGGTTGTTATCGAAATTCGCGTCGACGTATGACGCCGCCTTGTACACGACGGAGATCAAACAAACAGACTGTCGTGATCGAGGCGAAAAATATGTAGCTCGTGCAAGATTAATTTGAAAATCACGTGTAAAAAAAAAAAAATCCGGATCAAAAAAGATATTTATGAACCGTAGTTATGGCATTCCTCGATTTGTAAAAGATCCGCCCGGGCATTCACGCTTTCGTCCGGACGACACTGCTGACAACGAAGTATTCAAACGCTTCGATCAGAACAGGTTATGCAATTAAAAATAATATAATTGTGCGCACCGAAACATGTAAAACGAACGGATGGACTGCATTGGATTTGAATGTTGTATAAAACAATGAATTCTTATAAACGAACGGGAATATGGGTGGACGGGAGACATAATAAGATACCAATAGTAAATATATATATTCTATAAATACGTATACAAGACGCGACGTTTATAGACACCGTCTTGGGTGCGCACTGATACCACGCGTACGATTTTATCCGATCCGTGGTGAACTTCGATGACACGACCGAGACGCCACTCGGTAGGCGGTCGGGACGGAGCTACAACGATGACCATGTCGTCGACTGCGAGATTCGTGGACGGAATGAACCACTAACGGGAAAATGGGTGGAGGGGAAGGGGGGGGGAGACAAAATATGATACCAATAGTAATAGTAATATATATATATATATATACGTATACAAGACGCAGCGGCGATACAACATACGCGACAGTCGACGGCGATGTTCGGCAGCGTGACGCTCCGACGTTGAAAACGAACGTGTCGCGACGCGCGATCCAATAATCGACGCGTTCTCGGTAGGCACTCGCGTGTTGTAAACACGCGAAGGGACATGATGGCCACGGGACAGTCAAAGGCGATGGATACGACGCACGACAAACGAAACGAGAGACGGGCGCGTACACGGCGGCGGGTTCGTCGTGACTCGTCTTGTCGGTGCGGCGGACGACGCGTGTAAACTTGTACCGCGATTAGCACGGTGGCGCGGGCGTGGGAGTAATGCGTCTCGAACATTCTAGAACAATCGGCCGATTGACGAACGTAAGAGCGCGATCTACCCTCCCGCGAGTGTATCGAACAATAATTGAGGCGATCGAATAAATAAAGCGGTTTCGACCGGTACAGTTAAATCACTCGGTTAAATCGAATTAGAAGAGGAGAACGAACAGCACACGCAATGAAGCCATTGTCGACGAACGAATAAAACTGAAACACGAGCGGCATAGGCGGAGATCCATTACAATTTCTGGGGGGGGGGGAGCTAACATCAAAGTAAGCTTTGCCCCAACATCTCTTCTATAAAACTAAACTTAAGTCTATATTTTATGTAATATATATTTTTTTTAAATTACATTTTCAATACCTACAATTACAATAAATAAATTTGTATTTATATTTAACAATTTAAAACAATATTTTATAATTTAATTTAATTGTATAAAAGGAGATGTTAAGAAACTTATAACTTTTGAAAGAAAAGTGTTAAGAAGGATATATGGCCCATACTACAATACGTCTACACAACAATACGAAATCAGGCATAATTAATATTTGTGGAATCTATGTAGACACCCTAATGTTGTTGCCTTTGTGAAAAGTAAATGGATACAATGGCTTGGGCATGTTTAGAGAGCAGAAGGAAATGAAATGAAAGAAATACTGTACAAGAAATTAAATAGGAAAAGACCTCGTGGAAAACCGAGACAAAGATGATAAAGATACAGTACTAAAGGATTTACGAACCAGGTTCGAATATATAGGTTCGAGTGTACGACTCGATTCAGGTGGGAGATATAGAAGACAGAGGGCGATGGAGAGGCGTGTAGCAAGCAGCGTTGGCCTTCAATGAACCTAAGTTGAGAAAGAAGTCTGCCGACGTACGTGTTTACGCGATTGGTTTTGTTTTGTTTTTGGTCTTTTTTAACACGGCCCGTCTAAGCCTCGGGGAAATATCCAGTAACATTGCTCTATAGTCCTACGTATCGTTTATTTGTTTCGGAAAGTCTTCTTCCGCGTCTCGTTCGCCATATAACTGTGTCGAATTTTCGATTTTCCAAATTTTCAAATTAAAAATTCTCGGGAATTCGCGCAAATCGACTCTCTTCGCAAAATAAAAAATGAAATCAATCGTTCAGATATAACTTTTTAATTTTTAGTAATCAAAAGCGTCTATTTAAGCATTTTTGGTTTTAAATATTCGTAGTATTATTTCTTTTGACATAAAATATTATAATGAAGGGTTTTTTGTCATTACATTAATTTAGTTGATTATTAAATAATACTTACAGTTTAACACTTAAAAATATATATCTTCCAATTAATAATTATTTAAATCGACAATATGTCCGTATATCATAAAAGAAAATGTTATTTTTTTCATGTATAAAAAAAATATATTATTAATGAAATATAAATATATATATGTGTCTTAAGAATTAAAACATTAAATAATGCGTTAGGAAGGTTCGCTTTATTATTCGTTTTTAGACATTTAAAAATAATAAAAAATATTTTGTATAAATAAATAAATAAATAAATAAATAAATTAATAAATAAATAAATATATCAACTCATAACATGAATAAATTATTTAAGTTTATTCTCTCTCATCTTATCCACGATCGACGCTACTCCTATGCTTCCTCTCACATATTTATTACTTATCCAATCTTCTCTTGTCACTCCACTCATCCATCTAAGCATTCTCCGCTACACTCATTCTCTGCTCTATTTTCCTGCCAACCGCCCAACACTGAACCATATAATATAGTTGATCTCGCTACACTCTTATAGAACTTACATTTCAGTCTCATTGTAAGTCTCTTATCGTACAAAACACCAGATGCTTCGATCCATTTGGTCCACCTGCACTTATTCTATATTTCACATCCTCAACAAAACCGCCACTCTTTTGTACAAAAGACCCTAAATAATTAAAACTTTCAACCTCACCTAACCTCATCCCAGCTTATTGTCATTACACTCTTTTTTTCATAGAATTGTTCTATTCAATCAAACTCATAATATATAAACTCTGTCTTACTTCAACTAATCCTTAAGCCCTTATCTTCAAGAGCTAATCTCCACACATCACGCCTTTGGTTAATTTCTTCTTCTCTATTTTACTTATCAAAACGAAATTATCAGAAAACATCATTTACCATTCTACCTCCCTTTGTATTTCTTTGTAACTTTATCTATTACTATATTAAAACAAATAAGAGCTTAAAGCAGATCCATGGTGCACACCTACTCTTACCCTAAAATCTATTGTTTCTTCACACATACTTTTGACACTGATACATGATCCTTCATACATATCTTCTAACACATTAATAAATATTTTTGGGGCTCATTTTCTCATTAACGTCCACTTTAAAACTTTTCTCGGCATTCTGTTATACGGGTTTTCTAAATATAAACACCATACATAGCTTATTCTTCTTCTCTCTATATTTCTATGTAAACTGTCTCATATAAAATAACGGATTTGAAATTCAAATAACGTTTTTAATCTTATCATAAATATTTGAATAATATAAAACAGTTGATAGCCAGGTACCCCATCGAGTAATAAAAAATAAATGCTCGGAATGCAGGATTAAATTTGGGTACATATATTTAAATAATTGCTTTCGACTAAGCACATAAAAAAAAATGTTTTGAACATTGGAAATTAATGAATCAACCTAAGAAAATTGAAATCTTACTATTTCTGCAACACGATGAAAACTATATACTATATAAATTAAATGAATCATCTTGGATAAAATATGTTCAACACATTTCCCGCTTTACACATATACGGTGCGACGTCTTTTAAAAGTAAAATAACATTATTGTGTATTATACCAATATACCACAAGACGTCCATTGCATTATTAATTAATTGACATATAGTTTTGTAGTTGCATTTTTCTAACTCTTTACAACATAACAAAAGTGGTTCAGTGCTCAATTTTCCTATAATAACATTTGTGATATACCGAATGTCGGCGTCTGTGGTTTCATCCTTTCCAACCCAGGTAAGCCTATCTCTAATTATTAAAATAGTTTCTTCATAAACCCCACACACATAACTTATTCAAAGTGTGCTCTTGTCAGGAAATTAATGACCAATATATTTTTCCAAATAATCTTTAAATGCAGAATTTTTCAATTTAAAGGAGAGATATTTAACGTATATAGCATGACACAAATCATCATTAAAAATATACTTACTATTTGTAGATGCAGATGAAATAGAATTAATATTTAATTGAATTTTAAGTTATATATCTATTCTCTTTACGTCTACTGGTATTAATATGCACAATGACTTGACCATTATTGTCAATAGATATTGATTTTTCACAAGATTTAAATTTAAAACTTATCTATCACTACTAAAAGTTTAATTTGAAAATTCTTGCAAATAAAGACTGACTTTTGATGTTTTTGTGCAAATTACTTTAAGCATATTTAAAATATTATAAATAATATAATATGAAATAAACTAACGAATACAAACTACACAAATGGACACGACACGAAATTAATGTGATTGAAATACAAACGCGTATATACTACTTAACTGAGTAGGTTATGAAATTTGTACTTAGATAAGATATCGAATCGTTCTAGATTGATGTCAAAAGGTGTGCAGACCTTATCGTATAAAGACATACATTGTAAAATATTAAAATAAACACGAAAATTCTATAATAATACATAACATTTATTGATGTTTATCTTTATATTTATTTATTTGTAAAATATTTAAAATATTTAGTATTTAATCAATATTTAAAAATGATTAAATTAAAGTTAGCATCAAATTTTTCAAAAATATAATCAAACGTACACATCAAACAATAACATTTCAGTGTAAAAACTACATAATCATGTTTATTTAAATTAAAATCGGTTTTCTAAATATGATACTGTTAATAAGCATTGAAGATAAAATTTGTCATTTACATAAATTAGTCGTTTTTTTAATTAATCTATAGAAATATTTTCATTAAAGTGTACTGATAAAAACCGAAAGTATGATTGAATTTTTGATTTAATGAAATTAAATCAATCAAAAATTATAAATCAATGATTAATTTATTTGGCAGGCTTCTTTTGGAGTCGGTAATTGTAATTCATATAAATCTAAAAAAAAAATACATAAAATATTATCGCGTTTTTTATAAATTTCAATCTTTATACTTCAATCAATTTCATACTTCTATACGCAATTTTACCAAAACTTATTAGCAATCTATAAAAGTCAACTTAATTTCGTATATATTATACAGACTAAAATTATTGGAATGGGATTTTACGGGTTCTATGCTCTAATTGGTCTTAATATTAATAAGCATATTTTTATAATGTATTGTAATTATATACTGATATTTTCAACAATAATTAACAATATTAATATATTCGAGAATGCTTTTAATGAAAATAATTTTTAGAATTTTTACTTAGTTACCTATAAAAATATGAGTTGAAGATTATGATATAATTTATCTTTTCTTTAACAGCTTAACCATCCGTTAAAAACCTACAGTGTCACAAGTAATCATCTCCATTTTCTCTATCCAACGCCTAGTCTATTATTGCATTCCCATCTATCGGTCCCATATCTCTATCTACCATATCATTACATCTGGTACTTGGGTTGCCGGATGATTTTTTGTTGTTCATTTGGTCTCTCGAAAAATTCTTCAAAATATCCCGTGCGATCTCTACACATGTCACAATCATTCCAATCAATTACATCTTACATATGTTAGGATATTAGGTTTTCTATATCAACAATACAATTTTTCATTTTATCTTCTTTCTTAAGCTTTTAAGTGACTATGGTAAGTATAGTGTGCTAACTATATTTCTTAGCATGTTCCTTTCATATGCAGCAAGTTCTCTATTATCTTCTTTTATCGTGGACTAAGTTTCACGTACATACGTTACTAATGGTCTATGATAGCTTGTATATAATGAACTTTTTGATTTTCCTGATAGCAATTTTGATCCTAATAATTTATTAATGCTTTAAAAACACTTATTTAAGTTTGACATTCTTTTAATTATTTCCCTATACATATTATTACTACCATTGTATAACACAAAAATATTTGAAGTTATCTATTTTTTCTAAATTCAGGTTTCCCGTTCTTAGCATAGGTTGGTTCATGTTTCTCCTATATAACGCCAAAAATAAAGTCTTTTTTTCATTTAAAAATAATCTCATGTTTTTACTTGATTCTATTAGCGTATAAATAAATGGTGTAACTTCTTGACGTGAATACCCCAAAATAACTATATTATTAACGTATACCAAAAAAGTTTCCTCAGCAATTACCTCCATCCTTTGGTTTTGATAAGAATCTCGTTCAACTTTCTTGACTTCAAGGTTAAACAGAATCGAGAATAACACATTTTTCTGTCGCTAACCTGAGATAAATTCAAATACGGATGACAACATTTGTAGAAAGCGTACTCTATGAACTGTCTTATCGTTTCACATTTTTAAGAAATTTACATATTTTTGTGGAATTCCAGATTTTATAATTGCTTTCCATATTTCCCATCACTTAATTCTATCGTAAACTTATTTATAATTATGAAACACCATGTACAACTGTATATAGTTCAAATAATGATTTTTATTTAGATTTTCCGTTGTTTGTTTTAAGAAAAATATTTGATCAATGATATATTTCCCTTTTCTTAAACCCCATTGATATCGTCCTATAATGTCCCTCACATACTGTGGTATTCTTTCAAAGTAAAGGAGTTGAAAATATTTAAAAACATGTATCCTACATTAATAATTGCTGTGTTACATCCTTCTAAAATTATTTATTTTTCCAAATTTCATTTCGCATCGATTCTTCTCCATTTTTTAATAATTCTGAGACTATGTGATTTTCTTGTAGTGATTGTTGTTTATTAGCCTCATTATGAAATTAATTAACTTCTTTATTTTTTACGTTTGAAATATACGAGTATAGTTTTATATATAAATATATCTTTTTTTTTTTTTAGTTCAGAGAATTGTAGTGATTACTTTTTTTTCTTTCTTTATTTTAAGGTGTCTTAACATGATATTTTTTTTAATACTTATTTGTTAGCCTTGTGATCAACCTCTTATATCATGGGAGGAAAGAGCTCGGATCACCTGGTTCACTATACCCGTAGCACATAATGTCCCACTGGGATTATGATACAATTCAATATTCAAAATTCTTTACTCAATGTTATGTGTGATTTCTTTTTTATTATTATTAAAATACTAACCATTTAATATTTGAAGTTCTTTTAAGAGGAACTCAAAATACTCTGTTGTAACATCTAAACAATTTCAATACAATTTATTATGTTATCTTTTTATTGACACATATACTCATATATTAGCTAAAATATTGAATAACCAAACTACGATTAATAAATTATAGTCATTAAGGTGAGATTTTCATTATATGTAACTTACAACTTTTCTCATATACAATACTTTGGTCTATTAATATCCAAATAAAATACAACATTTATTTAAATAAAGGTGAATTTTATGATTTTGTGTAATTTATAAGATTACTAAAGGTGAAAATTACATCAAGTTTTACCCAACAAATATGAATATATATTATACCTACAAACTCATTTTAATCAAAAGTTATTTAGATAGTAACCCGTGTTGAATAAATACTTCACTACACATGTAATAAAGTTAAAATTATTATTTTTTAAAAAAAATTGCAATGAGATTACATAAGATTCATTAAAATAATAATAGTAAAACTTATACTATTTCAACTAATAATAATAAATACATCCGTAATTTCATTTTTTTTAAATATAACTCGTTTTTTATAATTTAAATTATACTGACACTAAATCTAATAAAGTTTTTACTGCTCTAGTAATAAAAATTGGATCACGATTCAAAAGTAGAAATTTTTATTTTTTTTTATTAAAAAAGATGCACAAATCAATATTATATATATATATATAACCTCTTTTCCGATGCCAATAGATTTTACCCTTTCTGTCTGTTAGATTTTGCTTCATTTATTTAATAATAATAACAAATTTTAAATTACTCACTGAGGTTGTAATATGCATGTTTCATTGCCTCAATATTGGTACCTTCTACTGCAAAAATTTAATATGTGATTAAGACTAAATTTAATTATAACAAGTACTAAAATGTTATTATTTTATTAAGTACTAATATAGATAATTATTTACATGCAAACAATTTTCTATAAGTAAACACCTTATTGCTTTACATAGTAAATAATGAATTATTTATAATACCAAATATATTGACCAAATAACATAATTTATTGTATGTTATATCTAAATTTATAGTATAAAATAAACGTTTTAAATGTTGCTCGATTGGGATGACGATAAACGTTTTTCGTTTGTTATTTCGTTATTTAACTTTTCTTCAATGGGTTCCTTTCTGTTTCCAATGTTGGATATTATATTAATGACTCTATATAGTGATACAGAAAAGGGTAATTTCAAGATTATTTTATTAAATGACAGATCATGGCATTACAATTTTTTCGATATTTTCGAAATGCTTATCTAGCTCTTTCCATTCTACATTTTATTTTTTATAAATGATCTATTATAATTTAACCAATCTTCATTAATTGTTATTCTGTAGTCACTTGATTTTTGTACCAGCTGTATAAATTGATTTATAATTATTTATTGTTCTCTCAAATTATGTATCTTTGATATTATCATAAATTTCGTTTTCTTTGTATTTAGTGCCAAGATATATGTTTTGCTAACTATAACCTTTTTATTATATTATTATCTCCGATATTGAACGTAATATTTTAGTGTAACAGAAACCCTTAATGCTTAATTTGCATTTTATCTTAGATAAATACAGTCAACTAATAAAGTATAAACGTGATCAATATAACCAATGCGTTCTTACTCAAAACGCTAACGTAGAAAACGGTTATATAAAACGGTAAGTTATAAACTTACCATCAAAATTTCCTCCATTTTCTACATTACCTAATAATTCTATAAAATATTTTCAACGCTAAATAATATACATTAACATATTTCTTCTTAATTTTATATACTGTTTATTTTTAATTTTATAGTTTGAAAAAATATGATTTAAAAAATGGAATATAATTGTTAAGTAGTCGATTGAAAACAGGAATATTACTTTAAATCTTACTTTTGCACAATGATTTCTGGTCTTCAAAATAATTTAAGTAATTTTATTAGAAAATAAACTTTATGATTTTAAATTTATAAAACAGTAATTATAAAAAATAACGTAACTAAACCTAAACTTTTCTTGAAATACTTGTACTGAAACTATTCAGAGTGAACTACTCGTTTTTTGCAAAACTAGGTGGGAAAACAGCAAAGAAACACAAAAATCGGCTTGCCACTAGAAAGCATCTTAGTTCCTACGCTCTTTAATATTTATACAAATGGTCAAACAAGCAAAATTCTCTAAAACGTTGAAGACTATGGTAACTATTGCAAAGTCAATCATCTCAAGCCAAAACACAACAAGATCAACCTCTTGCTATATTCATGTATGAAACAAGGAGGCTAATATGAATCTAATTGTATCATGGGAAGGCGAAAAACTGACACATTTCAGTATGTCCATAAATGTAGGCAGTAGCGGCACCAGACATTTTTTCTAGAGGGTCAAAATCATGGCAAGTTGATCATGGAATTTAATGAAAACCCGTCTATACGGGTGTAATATAAATTATTGAAATACATAGAAAATACTATATTATTAGCGTTTTCGGATAAAATATAATCAATTTCGAAATCAAATTAAATGGTGGTGTATTCTGTGGTGTATTATCTAAACGAATATGGATAAAAACAATACGACGAGTTACACAGCGAAAACATATGAAGCACAGCAAACACATAAATACTTGAAATTTAAATTTTCGTTTGTTCTTTAACAGGTAGGGCAATGGTGGGGCAAAACCAAATTTGGGTAGGGCGCTTGCCCTACCTTGCCCCCATCTAGCGCCGTCACTGAATGTAGGTATACCAATACATAGAATACTAACTTTCAAAACTTATTAAAATACCCGCGTCGGACGTACAGAAGAAGAAGAAAAATGCTTGCATACGAGTCTGCAACACATTGGGACATTTTATGTCTTTTTATGTCACACACACACACACACACACACACACACACACACACACACACACACACAAACACACACAAACACACCTACACACACCCACACCTATACACACACACACACCTACACACACACACAAACACATATTGTCTGACAAAAAAAAAATTATTTAAATAATTCTCAAAAAAATTCAAAACTTTAGTATTTTTCTCAATGTTTATTATTTCAATACAAGTACAGTAAAATTATAGAAAGCATATAAATATCTTAATATAAAAACATTTTTACCTTTATGATGTTTTGTACACCATTTTCTTGGTGGCATAAAACTTTTTCCGTTTCTTTCTAAAACGTAGAAATAGTTTTTTAGAATAAAAATGTTTCGTTTTCTATGATTGGAAAAACATTAATATTCGTATTATTTTTATTTATTACATCTGACTCCATTAAAATGTATAAAATTTAATTAACTTAATTAAATTACATTAAATGGATATTTTATGCTTATCTTATTTTTATGGGTATCAATGCTGCGCGTTGTCAAGTTAACATTTAAAATAAACAAAATCTAAAAAAGTTACATCGAAAAGCTCTTTTCTTCATATTTAATTTTAGTACAATGTGCTGTATATTGAATTAAATTTTGAGCTGATAATATGCTAAATAATAATTTGTATAGTTGCAACTAATTATTTGTTGAAATACAAGTATTTTTGTGTATGCATAGCAATATAAATTAAAATTATTTGTCAGTAAATTATTGAGGATATATATATTTATTTTTCGTTAAACTTCTTTAAAATTACAATATAAATAAATTTTAGTTTTAAACCCATTAATAATTTCAACTAAACGAATTAAACAAATTAGTCTTTTTACTCATATCTTCTAGCTTTTGAATTGTAATATTGATGAGCTTGTCGTAGTACAATGATAATTTACCTGAAAAAACGTCCTTACATAAGCGGACATAATTTAATACAATATGATAGGTGTGATATTCTATAATGATACTTCAAATTTTATAATACATGAAATACAATTGTCTGTAGAATTTAGTTTCATTAAAATATATTTAAATCGACGATGAGTATTAAAGAGATAATAGATCAACAATTTAAAATTAGTTTTAATTTTTAATTAGCGGATTACTTTTATTAAAATAAAGAATTACACATTATATATTACATAAAGAAATTAAACACAATAAATTAAAAAATATCTCAAATATGCAAACAGATTTTTAAAACAACATTCTATATCAATATATAATAGATAATATTAATATCACACTATAATTGCTTTAATTATATACACAATTTATTTGCTATTTGATATATTGTTATTATATAATTTTTTTTTCTTCTCACCTAACTCTTTGTCTTTTTATTGTAATATTCATAATATTCTTTATGTAATTTCTGTCTTATTTCTCTATGCAATTTTTTTTATGAAATTTACTTTTAAATTATTCCTAAGTTGTTGAATTTTATTTGTATTAATCTGATGATGACATTTTGTCGAAACTGGTATTAATAAACACATATATACAACTTTTATATTTTCTTTTATCTTGTAATGATATGCACAAATATCATAGTTATTACAACCAAACATTTTCATTGTATTAGTTCATTAAATTATATAATCATAATTAGCTATTTGATATTTTTTAAATAAAATACACTAACGTTTGATCTTCTCGGAACACATTATGTTATATTATACTTTTTTTATAAATAAAAACATACTGAAGTTTGCTCCTTTTGAAATACCGAGTAGATTTACGAGTAAAAAAAACAATGGAATTATAAAATAAATATCGAATAACTCTTATACGGACTATTCGAATGAAAACAAAATAATAAACATATAACACGAGTGAGAGACAGTGTTCATAGGAATTATAAAAAACATAAACATGCCACATAGACACAAAGCGTTGCACGTAGTACGAACAGAACAGGATAGGCGTGAGAAAAAATCAGAGACAAACGATTATAACGCCGAATATAACAACTGCTACAAAATTAGACAGTGAGAAAATTCAATAATAATTTGGCCGTTTGTTGATTGGAACACCAAAGGAGTCTTACGTAGCAGAAAAATATCACAAAAAATACTAAAACTATACCATAGACCCTTCCATGAACACGTCTCCCCGCCAGTGTGCACACACTCATGTGACGAGCCAGTACTCCGCTTCAAGTATGTGTTCCGTGAAACAAACTTAGTCTTTGCGGAATAATTTGACTGAGTTTTGGTTCATTTATTCTCGTCGGTAAATTCTCTCTGGAAGCGGAGTCACCGATCCAACCTTTTCCTTTCTTTTATAAACTTAATTTCATTACACGACTGTTCGTCTCTACAGATACTAAGTAGACTTCGCATGAGCATAAGGTAAGAAGTTTTAATATTTGACAATTTAGTTCAGTTTATTGCCTAACATTTTTACCTCACTCTTTTTACAGTAATTCTTATAAAAATAATTTATTTATTTATTTATCTTATGGTTCAAACACTTTCAACATTAAGTAATTATTTATATGACAACAATAGAAAATACTACAATAAAAGATATAAACTGATAAAACATAACACTAAAAAAAAAAAAAATTATTAAAATTAGTTAAATAGATAAAATGTGTATAAATATAATGATTGTTTGGCAGAGTCGGGATTGTATTTACGTTGTCTTAGATTCTAATGTCCAGATTTATTAACCAATTTGTTGCCGCTACTGTTGCTTTATGTAGGTGTTTCAATCCACCTTGTATGCTGCGTGCTGGACATTCTTCTACAATGTGATTGGCAGTCTGAATGTAATGTCCACAATTACATTTTGGTGTATCTCTGAGTCCCCATTTATATAGCATTTCTCCCGTTTTTCCGTGACCAGTCCTAAGTCTATTTAGGTCACTCATTCCTTCCTAGGAAGTTGGAACCCCGGTACTCTTTCCGTAGGTTGTTCAATGATGTTGTAATAGTCTGGGTTATTCAGTCTCCATTCGTCCGTCCATTTAGAGTTAAGGTCAAATTTTTCATTTATAAATTTTTGTGCCAGTTTCCAAGGAGGCTTACGAGATTTTAATCTTTGTCTTGAATTATTATTCATGAACTTGTGTATGGGTAAACTTCTGTTTAAAACAAGGTTGTTGTATTCTCGGACTAGGGATCTGAATCTTCGCAGGTGAGGGGTGCTATATTGCACAATACTGGTAGCCAAGAAGTTGGTGTTGATTTAATTGTTCCTGATATTGTCCTCATCGTTGCATTTAGTTGGGTGTCTATTTTGCTTGAGTGTGAGCTGTTAAGCCACACTGGTGCACAGTACTCAGCTACCGAGTATGTTAGGGCGAGTGCAGATATCCTAATCGTATTAGCATCTGAACCCCAGGTAGTTTGGGCCAGTTTATTTATTATAATGTTTCGAGTTTTGATCTTAGCTGACACTTTGGTTAGATGTTCTTTGTATAATAGTGTTCTATCCCGTGTTATTCCTAGATATGTTGGGTTAGGATTATTTCTTATTTGTTGCTCATTAAAGACCACCTTTATTTCATGTCTTGTCATTTTGTTGTTGAGGTGAAACAGTGTAACCTCAGTTTTAGTAGGGTTTGGTATGAGCATCCAGATGTTAAAGTAATTACTTAAAGTTCTCAGGTCTTCTGTGAGGAATTTTTCACAGAGTTCGTATGTCTTTTCTTGGCATAAGAGGGCTATATCATCTGCGTAAATATATTTATTCGACTTGGTATTTGGTAAGTCACTAATGTATAAGTTAAATAGTAAGGGAGCTAATACGGAACCTTGAGGCAGTCCATTATTTAGGGTTCTTTGCTTACTTCTCCTACTACCTATAACTACAGTGAAAAATCTATTACTCAGCATACTGTTTATGATATTACTGATTGTTTTGCATGGAATGACCCGTAGGAGTTTATAAATGAGTCCATTTCGCCATATTGTATCGTACGCTGCCGTGAGATCTATAAAGACTGCAGCGGATTTCAACCCTTTTTCAAAACTATCTTCGATGTTTGTGGTCGGCGATAGAATTTGGCCACAGCAATTCCTATTTGGCCTAAATCCAGCCTGTTCTATCGGAATATTTTTATTTATAGTTTCTGCGATTCGGTTATAAATTAGTCTTTCAAAGATCTTATAGTTAACACTCAGTAGGGATATTGGCCGATAGCTTTTGACATCACTATCAGGTTTCCCTAATTTTAAGATAGCCAGGACTTTTGTCTTCTTGAGTTGCTTAGGGATTTTTCCTGTATGCAACATATCTGTGAAAAATATTGCTAGCCATTGAAGCGTCTTAGGACCACAGTGCTTTAGAAATTCTGGGTAAACTCCATCAAAACCTGCTGCTTTACCAGTTTTAATTGCGTGGACTGCTGTATGAACTTCAGGTACAGTGAAAGCATTCGCAAAATTTGTTCTCGTTTCTACATTCACTTTCAGCTGTCTAAGTTCTTTTTTATTATTTCTAGATGCATTTTTATCAACTTTTGCTCTAGATAGCTCGATAATGCGGTTAGCAAATTGGTCTGCCTTGATTTTCACAGCAATATGTTTTCGTTTAGTGTTAGGGTCTATTTTTCTTAGTAAGTTCCAGGCTTTTCTACTTGATTTTTTAAAATTCATTTCTTCTACTGTCTTAATCCATTTTTCCCTGCGGGATTTAGAAAGGGAAGAGAGAAGTTCATCAGCTACCTGATTATTATTCGTTACTTGGTACTCTTTGTATAAATTCTCACTTTCTTGACTCCAGCCCGGAATATATTCTTTTCTATATTCTCTTGGTATATGTTTCTTAGCTATCCCGATCATAAGGCCTACGAATCGTTCGTAGTTCTTTACTTCTGGTCTTATCCATCTGATACAGTCGTCAAGTTGTTTGCTATATCCACTCCAGTTAGCTTTGTTAAAATTCCATCTAGGTCTCTGGATTGATTTCATTATTGGGATCTTTATTCCAATGTTTATAACAATAGGACGGTGTTGACTATGGGGAAAATCATTGAGGACTTCTCTGCTAATTAGTAAGGTATGGCCTTTCTGGTCTTTTGTTGTGAAGCATAAGTCCGGGTTGTAGTCTCGTTGCCATCTCCCTGATCTGAATGTACCTTTGTCTTTTGCGTCGAACACAACAGATATGTTCTCTCGTTCTGCCCATTCGTTGAGAGTTTCTCCATTAGGATCATTATTGTCGTAACCCCAGAATTGATGATGACTATTAAAGTCGCCGGCAACTATGGCAGGGTGAATTATAGATATAAGATAGCTATTAAGCCAATTTTCATTTGGTGGTTTGTAAACGTTTATGATACTTAATGCATTAATTTTTATATGGGAAACTGTGATATTACTACGTTCGTAAGTAGATACATGTTCCCAGTCATGTATGTCGTTACGTATATAAATGGAAGTACCGTAACTTCTGCTGTAAGTGGCAACTGCTATGAAGTATCCGGAAATGGATCCTCTTTGCCGGAGTTGGTCTACGTCAGTAGTGTGTGTTTCTTGCAGTAATAGAACTGATATATTATTTTCTCGTGCCAATTTGGCCAAATACTCGCTTTTGTTCCGACTTATACCTTCTATGTTAAGTTGTAGGATTTTAAACTGAGGGCCTAGATCCCGGGTCAGTTGGCTCTGATAAGAGCCGTTTTCAATGGAATGGGAGGGTATGGTGTTTCTATTGTTGGTGATGTTGTTGTTATTGAAAGTGTTGGGGACCGGGAGATCCATTAGGACAGTTCGGTCGCCGGATGTTGGTAAATATTTAGCCGTCTAGGACGTTGCCCGGGGTACACTACGTGGAAGCGATTTACCGTTGTACCCCATAAAAATAATTACTTTTGATAAACCCAAACGATTCTCGAGCTCACACCCCGCGATTCACTTCGTGCTCTACAAAAACATACCCTATTCATTCCTACCTATACCCCGTCATTCTCTCCGTAATTTTTATAAGAATAATTGCTTTTAATTAAGTAATTTATTACATTTTTTTGTATTTTTACAATCTTTAATCAACGTAATACTCTTTGGCTTTTTGTATATTTATGTATACGTTTATCTATATATATGTGTGTATATATGTTTGTTTGGGTGTATATATGTATATATAGATATATTTATATTTTTTCGTTTATTTACGAGTATTAATTTTTAATTTTTAATTTATTTCTATTCGTTAATTGTTTTATATCTTTCCTTTTTTATTTTCTTATTTTTTAATTTTTATATTTTTTCTTGCATATTTTTTTTCTCTTTATTTGTTTGGTTTTTTATTTTTACTACCATATTATGGATTATCTTTGGTTAAACTTACAACTAAAGTTCTTCTTTAGTTTTTAATTTAGACCATTATTTAATTTTGAATTATTATTGTATTGTATTGCATGAGTCGGAATATTTACATTAATATTAAACCGTATTGTTCTTATTTAAAAATTGAAAAGTGCGTTATTAGAATGGTCATTGTGTACGTATTTTGTGTGGAATTATTTATTCCAATGTCGATAATATATTAAATTATGATAATACACATAATATAAGTCTTTTAGAAATAAAATCTCAATATTAATTAATTTTTTTGTAAATAAAGAAAAAAAATCAAAATTACGTTCCAGTTAAATTAAATAATAGGTATATAAAAGTTAATTATTTTAATTATTAATAGAGGGTAATTAATTATTATTATATTAAGAGATTAATATGAAAAGTCTATGTTTTCATAACTATAGTTCTTTGGTTTAAAATTTTAATCGTTGTAGGAACTGTATGATAAGAATAATAAGACTAAATTAACAATTACTACAATCTTGAATCTAATTGTTTATCCAGTTTTTAATTAGTGAAGCAATAAAAAGTGCAAAGACATAGATTAGTAAATACTTTTATTAAATATTTTCTTTATTGATCTATGATCATGAATAACTATTGCGGTGTAGGAATGTTGAATGTTTAAATTTTGTATAATGCCTTTATGACTTTACATGGAAAATGGATAATATTATATATGCACTAAGACAAATTCTAATAATTATTCATATACTCTAATTTGTATTTATCATTCTGTGATATAATAATTTATAACGCAGAATAATTTAGCAATATTATTTACTTTTAGACATAAATTGCATTTATAAGTAAATAACTTAGATGATGCCAAAACGTTACTTTTTCATGAATTTGATAATAACTTTATATGAGCATCTTGTAATAATAACACTCGTCGCCCAATCATTTTATCTATGAGTGCAACCTTAGTGCACAAAGACGAGATGTTTACTGCCAATTTTTAATATTTTTCTATTCTGTTAAATCTTATGTGAATAAACCGATATACTATTATTTTCGTAGAATTTCACATGTGGTGATGTTTATATTAGTTCGAACATAAGTTTGATATTTTTAAAACCAACATCAGTCTCATATTATTATCCAGAATTATATTAAAATTCGTCCATTATTATTAGAAATGTAGATAATAACTTATATGTTATAAAGTTTATAAAAATATTGAATCGGGTTCTTGTTGAATACATTTATTATTATGAGTTATTATTAAAAATTAAAACTTTTTTTTATCATTATAATTATTTAAGAGCTATTAGCATTAAATATTAAAATCGAAAATTACAAAAACAAATAAAAGACAAATATAATATTAACAAATCGAAATAAATGAAATGATTATAAAATTAAATAAAGAATATCCTACCTAAACGATAAAGAGAACAATTCAAATTAAGGCATGTTTGAAGGTTTAGACACTCAATAATAATTGAATTTAGAATAGCAGAAACAACGAATATCTTAACAGTCAAAATATATAAATAAAATAAAACATTTGGCCGATAAAGTGAGGTATTTTAAGAGTAAATGTGTTTAGCTACAAATAGATTCTCCATTTGAAGCGTACAAAAAGGAGAACCATTAAGATTTAGTTAAGAAATAGGAGATTAGAAAGACGAGAGACAGATCTATCAGTCTAAACTGCAATTAACTCTGGAATATAAATGTAGAGGTAATTAGAAAAAATGTATTAATTACCACAAGAGAAGTCATTTTTAAGACTATTGAAGGCATACCAAGGATAAAATTATTTAAATGAACATAAGTAAGTTTAAAAGGGAATCAACAGCTTGCTTGTACAAGGAAAGTTTACATTAATTATAATAATAATAATAATTGAACATTTAGAGTAAAGAATAAAACATAATTTACCAGCAACAAAAAAAAAAAAAGATCCGGTCACGACAATTACTATGGACGGACTGACTAATCAACGTTTTAATCAAGGGGACACGTAAAAGTACCATAATATATATGAATAATAATAATAATTGGACCGATACGGTCCCCGTGCCTACCTGAAGATAATGAGTGGCATCCATTTAATCCGATTTGACACATGTGACATTACAAAAGTAATATTGGGATGACATATAGACATTAAAATCAAATTTACTGGAAAGCCAATGACATTTAATATTGAAAGAAGGAAACGTAGTTTCAACTGAAATAGGTGGTGTTTTTTATCCCTTAAACGTGTATTGTGTGAGCTAAAAGGAGAAGTCAAGAAGTTTTTTATAAGACAATAAAAATAGGATAATATTATAAATATTAAGAGAGATATGTTAAGAAGAATTTCTTTTTTTTTTGGCCTGATTTCCAATGTGCACATGCTTTTCTTATACGCCAGCAGATTGAACGGTAATATAAGGTTATTTTATAGCCACAAGTCAAGTCATTATTTAGATATAAAATCAAAGGTTTCGCATATAACTAAAGAGAAGACAATAAAATGAGTTTTATGTATTAGAAATATGTTTAGAATTAGGAATATTTCATAAACCTTCAAGATTATTTAATCTTGTTGGGTTAAAAGGATATCATTCGAAATATTCAATAAAAAATCAAGAGTTTTAGAAAGGAGATGTTCCTGCATACTAGGAGAATTATTGTCAGGACCAGGCTATCAAATGACGAAAAGATATAGCGTAATGTAATTCAGTAATAGTGAAGGTATTGTTAATGTCATGAGAAAGGAGGCATTTGGGGATAAAAAGAATTACAGGCTTTATAAATAGAGGGATTATAAATAAAAGCAACTTTTAAACAAAAATCATTTATCCAACTGTCATTGACGCCGAAAAGCCTTTAAGACTAAAGATTTACTTTTGACAGCATCAGTTTATGAGGAGTTCTAACAAGGGTGAAAAGGAGAATACGTTTTCTTTTAATGTTTGAACTTGGAACGGAGAATTTAGTAACATTGTCAATATTATTCGTAAAAGTAGAATAAGAGTTAAAATAAGGAAGATCAATAGGCGAAAATAAAATAGAGGTCTAAATAAGGAAGTGTGAAATATACACAGTTTGCTTAGATTATAATTAAGAAGATTAGAATTAATAGAAGCAGAACTGGTTTTGTGCAGGTTAATTAGGAGTTGTTAGAACTTAACTAAGAAATTGTGAAAATTGAATAGGAATATACATGTAATTAGTATCATGACTATGACAAGTGTGAACAAGGATAGTTTTCAAATAATGTTAGTTGGACAAATAGACAAATCACTAGCAGTGTCAAAATAGCATAGTGGGCTAAATAAGTGGAGCATCCGTCATTAAGAAAACAGGGCAGATATTACCATATACAAAGTTACCACGATGAGAAGCCGTATGAGATCCCTATGCAGGAGGAAAAACATTTAAATTATTACCGAATATGGATGTATATCGAACAAAACTAAATAAAGTGTGCCAAAGATCGGTCGGAATATTTGTATCGCAATGAAAATAACAAAACTATAATATTATATGCGAAGTGTCCAATATGTAAACCTCGGCACCGACAATATTTAATGTTTAAATAACAGTTTATTATATCAGCATCAAGAGAGGTAGACCTTGATCTTAAATAGAACGACATAGGCTACTTCACTACAACCATCTTGGCGACCGGTTATAAAACTATCTTTTTTTGGAAAATAAAGGGCATGGGTTGGTAAGGGCCAGGTTTCAGAAAGGTGTTCTATTGAGTATTTACTGAATGTAAGTGAATGTACTTAGGAATGAAAACGAGCATGTAAGCTTATAACTTTCCATTGGAGAACATTAACAGAGTTAGCTCTATTTTAATAGCCACAACTGACTGGCATATTTCGGGTAAGATTTTGGTATTAGGGCTTAGAACAGGAAGAATAATATACGGAGATTATTTAATTAAATATTGTACTGTGGATTAAAAAGGAACAAAATGAATGTGAATTTATAAGAGATTCGGGTAATTTAAAAGATAATGTATAAATTTAAGGGCATTTATTCGCGTAGCGAACTATAACTGACAATGGTCTATCGTATAATGTAAATTGCTGCCATTGAATGAAGAACAAATGGTATAAAAGAAGGGGAAAAATTGTTTATTGGAAAGATAAAAGGTTTATTTTTCTAGAATTGAAAATGTAATAGAAGACAAAGTTCGATGAATTTCACATCGGATGTTCATCCATATTTTGTTGCAATCCAGTTGACGTAAGATTTGATGTAACATAATTTAACGTACGCCTCTTTTTTCTGGCCATGTTGAAGTTAAGATCAGATCCGTGATTTATGTTCAAGGAGGATTTAGTTTTGTTTTGATAAACCCGTACTGGTATCGTTACTTTAATACGTCGACATTTAGATATATTAAACTAGCGACATGATATTAATTAAAACTTGAATAACAGACAATCGGAATAACATGACAATATACAGGTATGTTAAACTATAACTGCTATTGACTTCATATAGTTACGTTTTATAAATTTCTTGTGAAATGCGTCCAAATCTACTATTTTATGTTATACTTTACGACGTGCTACACACAGACTTTTATTTGAATGATAACCATCGAAATAACGTTTTTCTCATTTGTTGTTTGTTAGTAAAAAATTATTTAAATATTGTAAAAATGTATTTTTGAAATACCATTCAATATATTATTAGTAATTTTACTGTAAATACATAATACACTCAATGTATTCTAATCTCAATAATTTAAAATGACTTACTATAATTATATACGGTCTTAATTTCATATGACGCTAGTATCAAAAAGTAAAACATTAACATTAATGTTATAGGTAAATGTCAGAATTTGATTATTACCTACATCATTTATGAAATCTATATTGCCCAAAAAATGGGGTATTTTATAGTATAGTAACATTGATTGTTACAGAATTAAGATTATATAAATAAAAAAATATGTAAATGTATGGCTTTAGCCAGTACTATTTTGATAAAATGTTGTTTTTAAATACTCTAAATAATACTTCAAAAAATTATTCTATATTAACTAATTTTTTATAATATAGGACTAATAGTGGATATATAAAAGCCTATAACCATAATAATAAGTCTACATTTTTATTTGATAGCTTATAATTAGGTGCCACAATTTCTTTTTTTAATTTGACGGGTTAACCGTAAAGCTATTTTTCTCGCATAAGAGGCTATATGTACATTTTTTGGTATACTGGAGTTTTTATCAAAATGTATAAAGTTTATCCATTTAGGTACACGTAAATACGATTTGAACACAGAAAGCTATTTCGTAACCTACCGGTCAAATAAACTTTCTAATAGCAATTAGAAATTATAGAAAAGCTATTTTATTTTTAAATAATATACAAAAATTATTATTCTTATTGAAATATTATTTTAATAAAATAGAATAATGTATAATACTACAATTTCTCAGTAAATTATGAACTATTTAGTAAAAGAAAAACTATTGAGGAGATTCTTCACTTTTGGAAGGACTACTTAACATTCTATACTCTTAAGCATTCTAGACAAATAAAACGTTCACCCAGATTACATACATTTAATAAATTGATATCTGTACTTAATAAATGATTATTAAAATGTATTCTAGTTATTATTCTATACACTAAATCGATTGAACTTTCCTATTAGGCTACTTGTACCATATATATATAATATTTAAATTATTCATTTCATTACAAATTCTTAACTTATAACCACTTAAGAATTAAAAATAAAATTTTAGACATTTTCATAAAATTTTAGCTAAATAGCGAGAAAGGCATAATCGCTTTTTCTGTTTTACTCCCGAAGACAAATAAACAATGTACTAAAAGTAATACAAATAGCAGTTAACCTGTTAACATTAGTTCCGTTGTATTTTATTGTTTTAAACTATATAAAATACATTGCAATACATATTGAGGATAATGTATTGTTTTTTATAGTCTACTAGCTGAATACCCGTGCGTTGCAAGGGGTAAATGTAGATTTGTATATTTATATTTCTGCCATTGATGATTTTTATAATTCTGCGTGATATTTGGAAAAACGTTTTGAATTAATTCGTGTTTGGTAGATGTCATCTTACAAAAGTTTGTTGGCAATGTAATACATTGTGCAGAATAGTCAATTGCCAAATTCCCAATCCCAATATCCAGCAATTGCTTTGCAAAACGTTTGGCGAATGCATCATTTTGTAGTTGAACATACATATTGGTTTTCAAAGTGAATTTGTTGACATGTCGCCATGGAATTGAAGATTTGAGACATGCATTAAGTTCTTCAGCGGGTGTTGAACGTGGTATCACTGGCAGAGTTCGTCGAAAATACCCTGACAATAGAATGAGTGCTCCACCAAAAGGCTGTATATTACCCTTCAAATCTTGCAGTGTACGACGAAGCGCTTTTAAAGCTTTTTTGTGAGCCATTGTATATTCGTCCCATATGATAAGTTCACATATTTGGAGAACTTTGCCGATTCCAGAATTTTTTTTGATATTGCATATTGGCATCTCAGTAGTTTGTAAATTCAACGGCAATTTCAATGCTGAATGCGCTGTTCGACCACCGTCCATTAGTGTTACCGCAATTCCTGATGATGCAATTGCCAGTGCTATTTTTTTCTGTGTATCGTGTGATACTTGCCAATATCATAGAAATGAGAAAAGTTTTTCCTGTACATCCGGGCGCATGTAAGAAGTACAATCCACCGCTATGATTGTTTATTTCCTCCATGATTGTGTCATATACAATGTGCTGTTCTGAAACCAATTTTGTAAGATTATTTTCAACAAATGTACCCAAGTCATAGATATCAAATTGTGTTTCACTTTGCGAATCATGATCATTTGCGGTATTAGTAGGACGGATCGGTGCACACATTCCTAATTGCACCAATCCTTTGTTAGCGATTGGTTGGAGATTTGGTGTTGATCGCTCCACGTGGGCCATGAATCATGATTTTTGGTAACGACTTCGAATAAGCCTGGACCGATGTCAACGTCTGGTTTTTCTGCTGAAATGACTGCATCAATTTTGTCTGGTGTAATTCTATAAATCAACCAAATAAAAACGTGTGTATGCGGCAATCCTCTTTTCTGCCATTCAATGGAATACATCCAACAACGTGTCTCACCAAAAACACGATACTTGTAAATGAAATCCATAAATGATTTAAATTTTTGTTTGAACATATGTGCAATGATGTCGTGGCGATCCAAAAATGATTGTCCAGGCAACAGAAGTTCACTAGTTTCATCCCACGGAGGATTGAACGTGAATGGTATGAAAAAATCCAGACGGCCGTATGCGCGAACGTAAGTCATTGCATCTTGTGCATATTCATACATATGTCGTGGGCTTCTTCCAAATGTAGCCGGAAGTATGACAATTCTGGCAATTTCACTTTTCCACCTGTGCAACACATTCCTGGAACATCGTTTTTTAATTTTAATGCACTGCAAGATTCGCATAACTTATCCTTTTTTCCAATGACGTCACTTCGATGGCGACTGTAATCATATTCCGCATCGTAATAGAACGTAGCAAGATTCAATTCAACGTGCAGCGTCCGTCTAGATCGATCATATTGTTTGCACTAGTGAAGCACGATGATAAATTTGCCCTTGGATTTTGAAAATTGGCATATAATTCTCATCTACGACACTAAAACGTTGACGAGAAAGATGGCAACATTACCATTGCTACTACATACAAACCACCTACACTTTTACAAGGCGGAAAATCACTAATTACCCACAAAAACTGAGAAACTGTATTTTCTAATAACAAATTAATTAAAACCCACACCAGAAAATTTATAAAAAACATATGATGGTTGCCCTTGGTAACGATCTAACGTCACACCTTTAGTTACAGCGAAAGGTATTCAACTCGTAGTTGCGAAGGACCACCGGTTTACCGGTGCCGGGTTTTGAAACCTTTAGGTAGCCGAGTTTTGAAAACTTCTAAGAGGCAAAAACCATCCCGGGATCACGCTGAGTATGTAAGAAAAAACCCTTTCAAAATCTATCCAGCGGTTTGGCCAGGCATCGATAACATACATACAGACACCAATTCATATCTATAGTTAGAGATTATTATTTTAGAATTATGAGTTTCTGAAAACAATATTTTGTAAAATGATTATTGGCCTAATTATTTAAAATCTCCAATTATAGATAATATTATGTTTGTTTTACTTTATAATTTATAGACTTAATAATTAAAATCCCTTAAAATATTAATATTTTCCAAATTTGTTTAAGTTATGTATGACTCATTTTGGTCTGACTGGAGAAAAATCAAATATTTTGCCTAAAGTACCTTAGAATTACTACAATGTGAAAGGGTATTTATAAAGTTTGTCCGATTTCAGATTTTGACCGTAATATATATTATACAGAAATATAATATAGTAATAATTTAAATTTAATATAACTCACTAAAGTCTCTAAATAATCTTTGCATAGCGCTCAGACCGGTTTCCTCCACTATAGAAGATAAAATACAAAATAAAAGTAATACTCAATAATTGTTTTTAAATGTTCTAAATAGTAAATACGAAATATGAATTGATAATCACTCAAGGCCTGAATTTTTACTTCGTGGCCTGACATATTTAAGGTTTAAGATCAAAATATACAGTGAAGTCTATAGAACATTTATAACAATAAATTTTCAACGTGCACTTCTAATAATATGTATAGATTTTATAATCCCAATTTCAATTAAATCTTCTTCAAATTAAAAATACGAATCTTGCGCGAAACGTGTGATGAATAATTTGCATAATAATGATCAGGAGACACTCGTTGATTTAAATTTTACACTTAAAACCTGTTTTGTATTTTAAATTGATCATTGAGACAATCCTTGTTTACGCCAGAACAGGCGTATGTCTGCTCCGACTTGCGTAATAATAAGACGAAATGTTATGTACACAAGTGTTTTTTTTTAATAATCGTTGACAACGTATAAACCTAATGACTAAGGATATTAAATTGCTTACTAACAATGATAATACACAAATACGATATCAATCAAAAAATGATAGAGTTGGCAGTAATATCAACAATTGAAACTGCGCGGGTGAATTCGCGGTCAACGTATGTCCATCGAGGCGGCAACGCTCATGGCAACGACCGTGAAGACGGTCAATAACTGTTGCAGACAACAAATTAAAGGCAACGAAAACGACCGCAAACCGCAACGGGCTGTATACGACGACGTATGGGTGTGAACGGATTTTGCACTTCGAAAAATTAACGTCGCACAAAATCATGGCGATGGCAATAACCGAGCACGTCATAACGGCCCTGTGCGACTCTTTCGCAACGCGCACAAATGCTTTGATTACAAAAACGTAGTTGAAGAATTTATGATATTGAAAGTATGATCTAACATATAAGCCAATGACTATTATTTAGATGTATTGTTAAATGCATATGTATAATATTTTAATTTATCTATATTTTACTATAAATTGTATTTCGACGTCAGTGTCACAGTGGCGTATTTACGAAAGTAGATGATATAACCATAGAACTACTCCATAACTATTGTCAACTTATATGACAGTATAACTGTTCGGTACGCTATCGATGGGGATGGGGGGTAGATCACGCTCTCATAGTCGTCATTGTAATTGCAAGATTCTTCTAGAATGTTCGAGGAGCATTTCCCCCTGCCTGCACTGTCGTACTTATCAAGACAGTGATGAAGTTTAGGCGCGTCACTCCCCGCACCACCAAAACCTGTCGCAAAAAGTCGTCACGGTAGGTACACAGTACGGTAGGTTTCTTTTTTTTTTGTACGTCGTCGTTGGACATCGGTTTCAAATACCTCTAAGGCACCGGAGCCCCATTTTTGCGTCTTACGTTTGTTTATTAACGTTCGTCGCATCGTGTCCCGTTGTCGTCCGGTATTAACGCGTGTGTTGTAACATTCGCCTGCCGTGTTTCACAGCGACGTTACTTGTCATTTTGTCGTTTTGATATCACCGTCGTAACAACAAAGGTCGTCGCCACCGCGTTCAAACGCCCACGTTATCGTCGCCCACGACGTTCGTTTTCATTTCGCGTATGTTGTTATATTATATTAATCCCATCCGTTCCCTTTAGTGTATAAGAACGATATAATTTGTTTTGTAAATAATCTTAACATCGTCCACTTCTTTATTTATAATCAATTGTTGTTTTTGATTACCCGCTTCGTACAAGTTATTATCCCGCAAACACTACTTTATGGGAGATCAATAACCGGTGCTTACAATAATTATTTCAAAAGAGTTTTATTGTTGCGTGATAATCTGCCTACGGTAGAAGATCCAAATATCACCAATTGTGAATTTTTAGGAGAGAGTTAAGTCAGGTTAAGGAGTAAATATGTATACCAATACGGTTTTAAATTACTAACTCAATGAAAATGTTCTATTTCCATATAAATTTATAAGGCTTGGTAAATTAAATTTTAAGTTAAATATTTTTTTCTTGATAATGTGTATTTTTTTTCTTTTACATTCTTTCATTTCTCTAATGTTTGTTAAGGTGCTTTGTGGGTATACCTCATGCAACTTTCTCTTGGCTTCCATAGTTTTACAAAGTATTTCAAAGTTTTCAATTCACCAAGCGATTCTCAGTCATAGCTATGCAATACGGACGCAGGTAGTATGATTATTTAAACCACTACAACTAAAGCAAGCGATTATAAACTACACAATAATACTCTACGAAAGAAATTTATTACGTCCTTTTAATATATGGAAAACATATTAGTACTTACTATTAATGTTTACCTTTACCAGAAATGTGTCTAGATGATTATTTTATATTTGAAAAATAAAAATAATTTTAAATATACAATTATTTGAATACAAGCGATGAGAATATAGAAGACGCAATGATTTTCATATAAAATTACAATTAATAGATTATTATTTCTTATCCATATAATTCTATCATCAACAATCTGAAATTATTTCAGCAGTACTAAGGATAAATTTTCTATATATGCTGATTTGTGGCAAACAGGGTTCCTAACTTGAACAATATAATTAATATAATTTAATGATTTAAAATTATCCAGACGATAACATGTATTTCTAATTTATAGTTTTAAAAAATTTCAATGACGTTTTTATAAAACGTAATTATTATTGAAGAATCATTCAGATTTATACAAATATATTTTATAACAATAATTTCCTGATGATCATTTATTTAATATTTTGCTAACAATTTCATACATTTTATTAATTTGTACAAAAGTTTGACACGGCTTGTCTTTGTGTAAACGAATCGTTCACACCACCGAGCCGATAATTATGAACTGTCCATTCCTTTTCGCATGAAAGACTGACGAAAATACTTTACCGCCGTAAATACATTATGCGCGATCACAAAGTGTTTTCGCCGCCTTTACGTCGACGTAAAAGATAGCGAAATACTCCTATTTGTAATAATACGAATTTGCGATTAGGTAATTAAGCAGCGGCTATTGGTTACTTACAAATAGTTTTTGGGTATTATAAATAGAAGTATTAGATTATTTAAAAATGCGAATGACGACAATCTGAACATGTCGAATCGATAAATTCGGGTAGTACGTTCGTAGCCGTATTACCGAGAGCACATTCGTAGTCGTATATCGAGAGTGTGTTTTATAACCGACATTGGAAAATATTATTTTAGTTATCCATTTCTTTTGTGTAATTGTATATGTTAATAATATAGTACTATTACATACACATATTATTATTTCATTTGCGTCAATTTAACAATATTACCGCCACCACTACAACTGTTACAAGTTACAATGTAATCTTTTTTTTTGCACAAACTACCAAACAATTTAACTAACAGCACTACTTTATTTTAAATGAGCACTATAAAGATAATTTTGATTTATTTAAGATAAATCAGTGATTTTATTTTATTTTATATCGGGATACTACCTATACAATTTCTAGCATGACCAGAATGAAATACACATATATATATATATACATAAATATACTGTACCTTTACGCTAATGTTGTATATCATTTAAAGAAATACTTAATTTGTATATTTACCAACACATTCTAAAAAAGACAATTTTTCATTTAAAATGCGTACATAAATTACATTTAATATTTTAATAAATTAGCTATATTGTTTTATTTAAAATTTAAAAAAAACAAATATTTCTTTACAACTAGCATTATCTAGTACCTATATTTATAGGTAAACGTTTTAATGATTACCTTCATCATGATCTAAACAATAAAGAAAAAATTTGTTATTATTTAAATAAATAATAGAAGCATTTTGTATTCTAATATTATATTTATATTATATTGTAATTATAAATCACAAATAAGTAAAATTACCAGCTAGACTATAACTGACAACAAAAATTATTATAAAAAATAACTTTAGAAAAATATGTTTAACTAAAATGGTACTCATTTTATAATCGTTAGAAAAAATTATTATACTTCTATACAATATAACAGCAATAGAATGATAACAAAATATATTTCTTCGCTTAATTGAAATATTGATTTTTTATGTATTTGCATAATGCGTCATACTAAAATGTGTGTATTAGTATTTACTATACAGTTATACTTATTTACTTTTTCCGTGCAGATATTCCGCTATTATATAATATTATTATTGACATTTTTAATCAAATATTTAATTTAACCAACATTTTAATATTCAAAATGTTCATATAAAAAATCGTTCATTTCGAACGAAGAAATATTATTTATCGAGGCTGGTTAAAAACTTAAATGGGTGATTTATTAAGGAGCCACAACACTCATATTTAAATATGCATTATGAATTCTTCTGCACTTCTATATTTTGAAGGTGTTAATTCAATACGATTTTAATGTTTGAAACATAAATGAATTCGTTAATGTGTCTAATTTGCATCTACCAGATTATTTCCTGAAATACTGATTGAAAACTAACTATAAATTATTTATGTTTTTGATTTTAAATATTTTTCAATAGCTATAAAATCGATTAAAATCGATATTTCATAAAATTATCCGACTAATGCATAGCATAACATCTCCTCTTTGATTTTCATACTGAAGTATTTCTCACCGAAATTATTCTAGGAGGCATAGCGAAGGAAGTACGGATATATGTTTTCACAACATTAAAAAACTACTGACTTACAAACTGCCGCTTTCAAGTTACGGAGAGTAACGCCATTTTTGGTGCGTTGAATACATTTTACTTTAGATATGATGGCCCCTTAAAGTGTTTATATAATTATAATTGTTTCTTCGTTTAATTAAAATTATGGGTTTTTAAGTATTTGCATAATGAATCATACAAAAATATGTGTAGTAATTTACTTATTATTTTCCGATTTCGTACAAAAATTCTGTTTTAACGTAGAACTATTATTGACATTTTTAATCAAATATTTAATTTAACCAACATTTTATTATTCATTTAACGAAGAAATATTATTTATCGAGCTCGGTTAAAACTTAGATGGGTGATTAATTAAAGCGTATACTCAAGGGGTGACAAATTGTAACATTTTTTTCCTTCTATTTCATAATACAATTTTTATTGTTATTATTAATATACAAAAATCATTATGTGAAAATAATTATAATATAATGTTAGTATATACAATGTTCTATTTAAATTCGAAAAAAAATATTTAAAATAAAAAATTGATTGTATTTTGTAATAGACAGGAGATAACCTAGAAACTGCATGAGTATAATACCGTACTGTTGAAGAAAATAATGGGATTTGAATGTAAAAAATGAAAAAAAAGTTAGTTTAAAGACATTACATTCATGTTTTTGTATTGTATTTGGAGAGAACCATCGGGTGATCAAATGTTGATAAGTATTAACAAATTTTAACATAAAATATTAAATTGCATATATTTTCAACAAATGCACTAATAAGTTAAATTTTGAAAAAAAATCAACCTAGTTTTTCAGAGTATAATATAAAAATTTAAAGCATTCAAATTTTACATATAACAAATCTTTAAACTTTGGGAGAGACGAATATTGTAATGGTTTTAAAACAATCTTAAATAAATTTGTATATATTTGTATAAATACACCTTTTTGTTCAGCACAATTATTAACATTGTCCTGCATCATAAACTAAAAAGAAATATTAATACGTTTTATATTGTGTTTTGTACTTACGGTTAAATTGTATTTATTATCTGCAGAGTTCCGCAGCGCTTCGTTCAGGCCTGTCCACTAGCACGTAGCGTACGATGCCATAATCTGTACTCCCCTATCCAGGGGAACATTTATGGTTGACTACGTGGACGACTCTTTGATCGTGGCGTAGGGGAACACGGTGGAAGCGATGCAGAACCACCCGAACCCTACGCTTGTGACGGTTGCGGAACACATTCGAGTTCTCAGCCTGCGGCTTGCCGAGTTTTCACGAGCCGTTACGGGACGGTCGAACCGCAGTTACAATTTAAAAGTCATACCATACGTCAATTCGCGTCTCTTAAGTACCTAGGACTGATCCTGGAGAATAAGGGGACGATGTTCGGTGGGCAATTGCGTGCCAACTCGAAAAAAACCAAACGGGTTATTTCCGCCCGGTCCGGTCTCATGCAAAACATCGGTAACCCGCAGGAGGGCGGTAGGCTATTCCTCATGAGCATCGTACAATGGATATTGTTGTACGGCGCTCCGACGTGGGCGTCTAAGTTTGCTTACGACCCATTGAATGTCAAGACATCGGCCAGGGTCCAGCGTCAGACGTCCATCAGGAGTGCCTGTGCGTACCGCAAAATCTCCTATAAAGTCGTACAGGTCTTTGCGTGGACGCACCGGATCGTCCGAATGGCCGTCGAGCATGCCTCCATGTACTACGCTAGAAAATCAATGTTACCGGTAGCGGACGGACGGCCATCGAGAATTCCAGTGATGTCGGGTCACTTATTGATAGCCATAACGATGGACGAGTGGACACGGAAGGTAGCGAGATAGTACGCTCCTGCCGGAAGCGACCGGGAGTGGACCTGGACGCTTATACCCCCCTGCTCCTCGACTAGTGGTAAAGAGTTCACAAAGTGTTATAACGTTTCATCTTTCCCAGCTGCTAACAGGACACAGCTATTTCAACCGGTATTTACACCGGATCGGTCGTGCGTCAGAGAGCGGGTGTTCCCATTTCGGACCGCCCGACACTTACAGCGAGGAATATGTTGATGTGTATCACACGCTCGTTCACTACGAGACGTTCAAGTGAATCAGAGTTGAACTTATACGCGTAATAGGTCGTTTCCAGCCGCTTGATCTCGTCGCCCACATGTTGGGGTGATGTGGTGTCTAATTTTTCAACGACTGTGAATAATGTAAATGAGGAAGCTAAGCGCGAGGTACAATCATTGCAAGAGGTAGATCGATCGCGTCTCTGGAGATGTAAGCGGGCAATAATATTTGTCCTTAAATAAGGGGCGATAATTAACACCTTAATTAAGATTAGGTTTTTTGTAAGGGGAGAAGTGGGAAGCACTGTTCAGCTACTCTTCCACGAATTTGCGCAACATTGTATATATATTATTTGTAAGGGGTGATTGATATTATGTTTTCTACATAAAAAAATATCAAAGTTATTCCTAATCTAACTTATGGACTCGATTATACTACTTAAATGCACACACACTTTTTAAGCAAGTGTAATTCAAATAATGCTCGGGACAGTGGGACGTTATTATTTATGAATTAAAATTAAACAATTATACACTAGTGTAGGTGACCGTAAAATCCCCGTATTTATATAATAGGAATTAAGTATATTTTCAAATGTGTTTAATTATTATAATTGAACACATTTACGTTATAGAAACTCTCTAATTCATTAATACATTCATTCACATTCTAATAGTTCTTATATTAAACGTTATTAAACAAATGACGGTTTTATGTTTAGTAAAATTTTAAATACACACACACACACACACACACACACACACACACACACAAATATATCCTTATATAGGAAAACTTGTTCGCCCAGCGTTGACCCGGTATCACTAATAAAATAAATTTTTTAAAACGGTTCGCCAATTAACATTGTTATTTATTAACAAGTTGTACTGTCACAGATATACTGTTTTATAGTATATCTATAGATAATTCTAAAAATAATTGTCAAATAATATATGAATAATGTTCTGTGATAAGAGTAATAAATTATAATATAGATAGAATAAAAATATATATAGAGTAATAAATTGTCATTGTCAAGTAGGTATTTGATATAGTAATAAGGTATTTATAATAATACAAATATTAATATAAATAATGTCAAATATACAATTTTTTCATCATTTTTTATCAATGGTCCACAAGTATACCGGTTATAAGCGCTCTTCCATGTTCTATTGAAAATTGTAGCTAAAGGGACGCTTTTTTTTTAAATTTAGTAGAGGAGCTCCATCCCTTTGCATCCACTTCCTAACATTCGATCACTGATGATTACCATATGGTTTCAGTGGGCATGGGTGTAGGTGTGGCATAACACAAAATTGGTCACGAAAAATAAAAGTTGTACCCAGACCAAAAACATAAATATGTTAAAATGTCATTCCACTACCAATACATTATATTGTTTATATGGTGTAAAGTCGAGGTTAAATCTCATTACGATTGCATGGCCATTGCAGTATTGCTCAATACCAACTAATAACTTTTTTTATGCAATATAGTAGATTAATACACATCTCACACTCTTACTTCAATTGTTGTTTGTTCTCTTTTTATAAGACGATTTCTTATACTCGTTATTGATGTATATGTACAAATTATTGTTATTATTATTATTAGTAGTATTATGTAATTAGGCTTATTTAAATGTAATATAATATTATACAGTGAGGTTATCCGAGTAATACAAGAAAGGGAAAAATTAAATTAGAAACATTAATTTAATGGATTTTGTCATATAGATTATTAACTTGATTCCTACTACATATCAACGTAAATAAATGGATCATATTAAATTGCTTTGTAGATTTCCATCAAATTCGAATGATTTGTTATTAATTAATGTCTTTATTAAATTTATTATGCTACATGAAATGCGTATTTTCTCATCAATAAATAAATAAATTACTGTTATACGTATTATTATTATTATTTTTCGATTTTTTTCCATCTATTTCTTAATTTAAATCGTTTAATTATTTGCATGTGAGTTGAACATTCACATTTTGAAATTCCACAAATAAATATTATGGTTGTCATAACACCATATATACGAAGTTACTCTCATAGTCATGTTGTATTTAATGAATATAATATTATATATTGATATTTTTTATTTTTAATCATTCTAGTTTTTTTTTTTTTTTTACTAGTATTCAATATATCTAATATATATTTATATTTAAACCGTGTATTATTTTTATCCAACAAACTGGCTTTTATCTAAGAAGTCCAAATGCGTAGAGGACATTTACTTCTTCTTCTATTTTATATTTTTCACATGCAAACAAAATATTCTGAATATACGTAATAGATTATTAATAAATATGTTTATAAAAAATTGATTATATTTATCCGAATATAAATTGTTTTCGAATATTAAAGATTAAAAGTATAATAACTTTCTTGTAAACAATAATATACTTTGAAAAGGTAAAATTCAATGCTTAATTACAAGTAAAATTTTTGTACAATATTATTTATATGACGCAAAGTTGTCGATATAGAAAATTAGATTGCCTAAATACAATTTTTGAATTGTGTCAAATATGAAATTCAAAACTTAGTAAAATTTTTTACTCACATAATGTAGAAATATTTTTTTTTCTTAATTTGTACATAATAAATAATAGTACTAAGTATTTATTCGTTTAAAAATATCAGTAATACGTATATATTATTAAGTAAATAATAGGGCATAACTTATTTCGCTAAATATATTTCGCTACTATTCGCTATATTTTACATATTGTTTATATATATACATATATTTTATATAAATATATATATATATATTTATAAATAAATGAAATCCTTCGTTAATAAATGTAATATACTATATATTATATCCTTTGCCAACTTAAATTTAGTGATGAAAGCGTTAATTTCATCGTTGTTAGCTGCAGGATCTGAACGCTACTAAGATATGATAATTTGTTTATCTTCTATAGTAGATTTGTATTAATGGTGACTTTCTGAATAAACTCACTATCCGTCAAATTTTGAGAATATTTATCCAATTAACCAAAAATACAGTTGTTTATAACGTTATTATTTTAATCGATATCAGTCGACATTTACTAGCAATGAATTTTTGGGTGGAGTGAACGACAAACACAATAGCTACATGCATTCCTATAAATGTTAAAAAAATATGTTTCCAACAATTATATTTTGGTTGGAGTTTGTGGGTCAGTGCATGGCGATTCTTAAAAGATAACTAACATAATTTAAGTTTAAAATGTATAAAATATTTAAATTCTTGATCCACATTTTTTTCCAACAAAGATAAGATTTGTCATTTTCACAAATTAGTCGTTTATTTAATTAATCTATAGAAATATTTTCATTTCAGTGTACTGATGAAAACCGTGCATGAACTTATAATTGAATTTTAGATTTAATGAAATTAAATCAAACAAAAATTATAAATCAATGATTAATTTATTTGGCAGGCTTCTTTTGGAGTCGATAATTGTAATTCATACAAATCTAAAAAAAAAAAATACATTAAATATTATCGCGTTCTTCATAAATTTCAATATTCATACTTCAATCAATTTCATATTTCTACACGTAATTTTACCAACACTCATTAGCAGGCTATAAAAGTCAACTTAATTTATTATGTATTATATAGACTAAAATTATAGGAGTGGGAATTTACGAGTCCTATACTCTAATTGGTTATAATATTAATAAATATATTTTCTTAACGTGTTGTGATTATATACTGATATTAATAATTAACAATATTAACGTATCCGTGCGATTTCTACACATATCACAATCATTCCAATCAGTTACATCTTACATATGTTAGGATATTCGGTTTTATAAATCAACAATAAAATTTCTCATTATATCTTTTTTCGTAAGGTTTTAAGTAACTATGGTAAGTATAGTGTGATAATTATGTTTCTTAACATGTTCCATTCACATGCAGCAAATTCTATATTGACTTCTTTTATTGTGGACTAAATTCCAGATGCATACGTGACTAATGGTCTATGATAGCTTGTTTATAATGAACTTTTTGATTTTCTTGATAGCAATTTTGATCTTAATAATTTATAAGTGCTTCAAAAACACTTGTTTAAGTTAAACATTCTTTGATTTATTTCCTTATACATATTATTACTATCTTTATATTAACACACAAATATTTGAAGGTTATTTATTTTTTCTAAATTCAGGTTTCCCACTCTTAGCATAGGTTGGTTCATGTTTCTCCTATATAACGCCAAAAATGAAGTCTTTTTTTTCATTTATAAATAATCCCATGTTTTTACTTGATTCTATTAGCGTATAAATAAATGGTGTATCTTCTTGACGTGAATACCCCAAAATAACTATATTATTAACATATACTAACAAAGTTTCCTCGACAATTACCTCCATCCTTTGGTTTTGGTAAGAATCTCGTTCAACATTCTCGACTCCAAGGTTAAACAGAATCGAGAATAAAACATTTTCTTGTCGCTAATGTCAGATGAATTTAAATACTGATGACAACATTTGTAGAAAGCGTATTCTAAGGATTGTCTTATCGTTTCACATTTTTAAGAAATTTACATATTTTTGTGGAATTCTAGATTTTATAATTGCTTTCTATATTTCCCATCACTTAATACTATCGTAAGCTTATCTATAATCATGAAACACCATGTCCTTCCGTATATAGTTCAATAATGATTTCTTTATTTAGATTTTCCGTTGTTTGTTTTAAGAAAATTATTTGATCAGTAATATATTTCCCTTTTCTTTAAACCTCATTAATATCTTCCTATAATGTCCTTCACATACTGTGGTATTCTTTCAAAGTTAAGGAGTTGAAATTATTTAAAAACATGTATCCTACATTAATAATTGCTGTGTTACATCCTTCTAAAATTTTTTTTTCCAAATTTCATTTGGCATCGATTTTTCTTCATTTTTTAATTACTCTGTGACTACGTGATTTTCTCGTAGTGATTGTTGTTTATTAGCCTCATTATGAAATTAATTAACTTTTTTATTTTTCACGTATTAAATATACAAGTATGTTTTTTTTTATCAAGCTATATTTTTCTTTATTTTGTTTGGTACAGAAGTTTGTGCTGATTTATTTAATTTTTCTTTCTTTGATAACCCTAAACAGTTTTTAACACTTATGATAATCACTAATATTATTTTGCTCCGACACCCTACTACAACAAAATCTGTATATATTTTGGGTTCTTTTAGTCATTGCTTTGTTTTATGAATGTATTTATCCAAAATTTATCTATTTTCTAATTATATCACCCAGTATATTTTAGTCTTACTCCTTTTTATATTTCTTAATTTTACAGATAATATTATATTATGTTTTTCTATAACTAAGTTGTCATTCGAAACAGCGTCTGTACCTCAATAACTTTTAACGTGTCCAGTCCCGATACTTATTTTATGGTTTCTTAACATGATGTTTATTTACAATGCTAGTTTTTTAGCCTTGTGATCAACATCCTATATTTATGGGAGGAAGAAAGCTCGTGTCACTATATTCACCATATCCGTAACATATGGTGTCCTTTTAGGACTATGATACAATTTAATATTCAAAATCCTTTACTCAATATTATCTGTGCTTTTTTATTTATTATTATTAAAATACTTACCATTTAATATTTGAAGTTGATTTAAAAGGAAAGTAAAATACTCTTTTACTATATCTAAACAATTTCAATACAATTTTATAGTGTTATCATTTTATTGATACATATACTCCTATAGTAACTAAAATATTAAATAACCTAAATACGTTTAATAAAATACAGTCATTAAGGCGAAATTTTCATTATACAGTGGAACCTAGATAAGTCGAAATTCAAGGGAAATGCAATTTTTTCAACTTATCGAGGTTTTCGACTTACTAAGGTTTTCGAGTTAACAAGGTTTAAAAAAAAATCGACTTAAAGAGTTTTTAAAATGTATGTACGTATGTATTAAAGTTGTTAATTACATATTATATTGTATATAAATTGTATAATTACAGTGTGTAGTGTTATTATTATTATTTTAAAATTATTACTAAAAAATTATGATGAAAAATGTGATTAAATAATTTATAAAAATAAAAAAAATTATCATTAAAAAAATATAATAAAAAATATAAAGTGTTGCAACTTTATAATAGATGATTTGTTATCTTACTTTGACTAAAAGTTTGAGAGCACATGCTGTTATCAATAGTATTTTCTACTACATTTCATTTAAAGCAAAGTTCACTTTATCGTCCAGATTACTTAATTGTTCGGTGAATGTCCTTAGCAATATGAATGCAGCTGTTGTTGCTTCATTGAAACACGAGGCATTGGTTCAGATGTTGCTTCTTCGACGTCATCAACATCTTCAGTGCTACGAACGGAGTCAGTTATATCGTCGTCTGTCAGAATACCAGAAGTGGCGATGTCTTTGTCGATTTCAACAAAATCATCAAATGTTTCTTCCACGATTCCATAACAACTTGCTATCAGAGCCCATTCTCTTTCATCCGCAATAGTATTTTCGATTATAGGTATTAATGTGTCGTTTTTCTCAGCTTCAAGTATAAATCCACACGATCTAAAACAGTTCACGATTGTTTTGACACCAACAAAACACCTAGGTTTTCTCGACTTTCCGATTAAAGGTTTCAATTTATCTGTGCCAATCATGTTAACAGCCAATAATAGTGTAAGTCGTTCTTTGCTATGCTTACCACCACTACATTTACCATTTTTGAATGATAAACTTTTATCTAGCATACATTTATAAAAAAGTGCAGTTTCGTCTGCATTGAATATATCACATAGTTTATATCCTTCCAGTAGCTCACTCAAATTTATTTTCCATTCATTCACAACATCATCACTGACAGCTGCACTTTCATCACAGGCTCAAAATCATAGACGATAAAAACAATATAGTGCCGTTTTTTTAAATTTTCAAGCCACCTGTTACTGGCTTTAAATTGCTCGTGGCCTAATGATTTTGCGAAATTTTCTGCTTTTTCTTTTAAAATAGGACCTCCGATACTGACATTGGAATCTCTGCATTGCTTAAACCACTTAACTACACATTATTCTACGTCTGAAAAATCAGGTCCTCTCTTTCTCTTCTGGTCTGTTGGAAAGTTCAAATCAATTTCATAACTATTCTTTATTATGGTAGATAGTGTGCTTGCTGGTATTCCAAATTCTTCAGCGATATCCTTCTTCTTCTTTCCACAATTCACTGCTTCAAGGAACTTTTGTTTTTCTCCAATAGTAAGCTTTTTTTAAATTACGAGGCATTTTTATATTCACTACACCATACACGTGTAACCGATCGATCGCAACTGACAATACGGATAAACTGAATGAAAAATACGAAAATAAACACAAGAAACGCGTTTAGATAAAATTATCGGAACGCATAAGCTGATTAGACAAATGATTTAAAAAATTATCCGTCATTATCCGTCTATATTCAGAGCACAGAATGCTCGAGTTATCTAAAGTTTTTCTTTCGAGTTATCGAGGTTTTCGCAAGGGAATTGCATTTTTTCCGACTTATCAAAATTTTCGACTTATCGAGGTTCGACTTATATATCACTTACCATTTCTCTCATCCACAATACTTTTTTCTAGTGATAACCAAACAAAATAAAATATGTATTAAAATAAAGGTGAATTTAATGATTTTGTGTATTTTATGAGATTGCGAAAGGTGAAAATTACATCAAGTTTTACCCAACAAGTGTAAATATAAATTATACCGATGAACTCATTTTAACAAATCATTTTTTAGATAATAAAACGTTTTGGGTAAATAATTCACTCGTACGGGTACGTACATATAATGAAGTAAAAATTATTATTTTTTAAGAAAATTGCAATGAGACTGCATTATTTAAATAAAAATTAATAGTAATACTTATACAATTACAACTAATAATAATATGTACGTTCGGATTTTCATTATTTTTTTTTAAAGTATAACTCGATTTTTATAATTAAAATCGTACTGTCACTAAATCTAATAATAATTTTACAGTACTAGTAATTGGAATTGGATCACGATTCCAAAATCAAAATTCTTGTTTTATTACATTTAAAAGATGCACAACCATATATTATATATAGTAGAGTCTCGATGACTCGAACTTCGATAACTCGAAAACTTCGATAACTCGAATTTTTTTCTTATCCCTAGGAAATTCCTATACACTCAATGCAATATTTGTCACGATAAGTCAAATATAAAAATAGTTGGACATAGACCTAAAGTCAGTTATGACAAGTATATCTTAAATGTTATCATTAGAACCGGTTTACAATAATAACTGTTCAAGTGAATCTATACTATATACTATTGTGCTGTAAAATAATCGATAATAGCTAACTTGAATTTCTTGTGATTTCATTCACATTTGTTGTTTGTAAAAAAAATCGAGTTATGTAAGTTTAAAAATATATAAGTCGAATTAATTTTTACCTCCCTTAAAATTCGAGTTATCGAGATTTTGCTGTATATGTAGGTATCTTCTTCTTCTTCTTTCTCTGCTTGGCAGCCCATTGAGGGTCATTGCTGCCATCACGAATTTTATTCATTTCTCTGTGTCCTATGAATCGTTAAATGCCGAATTTTTTTTATATTTTTAATGTCTTGGGCTACAACATTCACCAATCAGCTCCTGGATCTTCCTAATGGACGTTTTATATTTATTTGTTTAATTAAAATTTCTTTTGTTACTAGTCCATCTGCTCTCCAAACATGTCCAAACCATTCCAGATGTTTACTTTTTATATATGATAAAATATTTAGCCGGTTATACAACTCTTGTAGTTCTTGATTTTTTCTTCTCTCGTATTCTTACAATTCTGAGTTATAACTTGGACCATATGATTCTTAGCATCTTTTTTTCGAATTTAATTAGCCGTTTGTTGTCTCCTTTTGTCAGCGACCATGTTTCGTTTACGTATGTAAATATTGCTCGCAAATAGCTATGTCACAAGAGTGTTTTCAAATTGCATGACAGTAGTTTTAATTTTAAAAGTTTTGTGATGTAGAAATACAGATTTTCACATGTTATTCAGTCGTTAATTTCATCGTGCATGTCGTTTCTGCTGTTTATGTTAATGCCCATGTATATAAATACCTCCACATTTTTGAAACTATAATTATCTACTGTTATATAGTCTATGTTTGAATTTTTCATCCAACCATTAAGTATTTAGTTTTTTCCTCGTCTGCACGTAAATCTTCGATTTTACTTGCCCTCAGTAGTTTATACGTAGTATTTATGACTTCGTATTTATAGATAGATATATATAAACGTAATCTCTTTCCCAATTTTAATAGGTTTTACCCTTTTTGTCTGTTAGATTATGACTCATTAATTTAACAATAATAACAAACTATAATTTACTCACCAAGTTTGTAATATGCATGTTTCATTGCCGCAATGTTAGTACCTTCTTCTGCAAAAATGTAATATATGGTTAATACTAAATTTAATTATAATAAATACTATAATATTATTATTTTATTGGTACTAGTGTAGACAATTATTTATTTGCAGACAATTGTCTATAAATAATCAAGTTATTGCTTTAAATAATAAATAACTAAATATTTATAATAACAGATTTATTGACTTAATAACATAATTTATTGTATGTTATATATAAAATTATATTATAAAATTAAACGTTTTAAATGTTGCTTGAATGGGATAACTACTGTGTGGTCGTCGTTTATTTCATTATTAAATTCATCTTCTATAAGTTTCTATCTATTTTGGATGTAAAATAACATATTAGCAATTTTATGTCTGTGAAATGATGCCCGGAATATTCGTTTGATGTTTCATTATACCAATCGCGGAGATTTTTCAACCATGATATTCTTCTTCTTCCCATATTTCTTTTACCCTCGATCGTTCATTGTAATAATAAGCTGGAGTATTTTGTATCGTTGGCTATTAACAATAAATATAGATAAAATCGGAATAGACCTACCTACTTTTAGTAAATCATTTTTACTACCAGACTTCCAACGTCAAAACGGCGTTTTCAATAACATGACAACCACGTCTGTTTATGAATTCATAATTCTGATTTCCGACAAATAAAATCTATCAGTAACCAGTATAAATGTTGAATAAGCACAGCTTATCTAGCACAGCGGCAAGAGTAAAAAAATTTAAGCGAACCAACACAAGTGACGATTTGAATAAGACAGAAATGTAATTTAACATTATAACGGGTTCTGTTTGAATCAATTCCACCACCTTGCAACCATAGTACCCATATCTTGCATTAGGCGCTGTGACAATAATAACTGAAGGGTTACGGGGAAAACGATCATAGTCACTAGGAAGAAAAAATCAGATAATAATATAATATTGTTAGTTAGTTTCCTAACGAATCGAAATGTGATCGAGTTAGGGAAAAAAGATCACGGTCAATGATATAATACAGGTTTAAATATTATCATGACGGGGAAAAAAGATCAGAGTCTGAGCGGAAACGGGAGAAAACAATCATGGTCATGTGTATGGTTTTTATTTTTAGTACGTAATTTTGTTATAAAATCCAGTTATTATTAATATTATTAGTAACATCGATAACGACCGTTGTTATGTAACTATTGCGTTTTGATATAATATTATCTATAGTACGTACGACGATTTTACTATGAAATGATATTATAACAGCATTATTTTATCATATTTTACGTCTCACGTGTTTTAGTGTTTATTTTTCATAAATACAGACAAACGCTAAGTTTTTTTTTTAAATGGACACTCGTTTTAGTGATGGTAGTTTAGAATCTGAAAAGGACAATACTAATCGGGTCAAAAAACGAAAAAAAACCGGAAGATTGAGTGAGTTTAATTTTTCCCATTTCTCTATCGTATTCCAAATACGAATGACCAATAATTGGGAACACCATTTTTATGCTATCAAAATGTTTCTTTTTACAGACCATATAATGAAAAAATCTTATTGTAGTGTAATTTTTATTCTGACCTGCACACGAATCGCAAAAAATAATTAATACTAACCGTATTTCGCTGGTTTTCTGAATTTAATCGTGGTCGTCGTTCGTTCAAGGATGAATTTTGTGAAGGTAATCAAAAATCTGTGGTTTTGCCAGAAAACATTGGTGCTGTACGCGATATGATAAACTTAGACCGTCACGTAACTTATTGTGAAATTGAGGCGTTCCTAGGCATAAGTTCCACCAGTGTACGTTCAATATTGCATGAACATTTGGCCGTCAAGAAAATTTGTTCGCGTTGGATCCCACACATTTTGACAGTCGCTCAAAAATAAGCTCGTGTTGATTGGTGTACAGAAATGTTTAAAAAATACAATCGCGGTACTTCAAAAAATATATATAAAATCGTAACAGGTGACGTATTGTGGATTTATGCCTATGATCCGGAAAGTAAACAGCAGTCGACTGTATGGGTAATTCAAGGTGAGCCAAATTCAACCAAAGTTGGTCGTGCACGCAGCTCTTCGAAGCAAATGGTTGCCTGTTTCTTTGGAATAACCGGACATGTGGCAACTATACCATTAGAACAACGTAGGATAATCAATTCTGAATGGTACACAACCATTTGTTTACAAAAAGTATTTGAAGAAATTAGGAAAACAAATCGCTGAAGACGAATCATTCTTCACCACTATAATGTGAGCTTTCACACATTGACTCAAACAAACGCCTATGTTACCAGCCAAATAATCGAATTGATGGGTCATCCGCCATAAACCCCTGATTTGGTACCCAATGACTTTTTTTATTCCCGCACAACAAAAATAAATTGCGTGGTAAACGTTTTTCGACGCCTGAAGAAGCAGTTGATGCGTTCAAAGTGCATGTTTTGGAGGTACCTCAATCGGAGTAGAAAAAGTGCTTCGAAAATTGGTTCGAACGCATGCTTAAGTGTATTGATCTTCATGGCGAATATTTCGAAAAACAAAGCCATTTTGAATGTTAAAAATTATATTGTTTTTTTTTTGTCGCAAAACTTAAAAGGCAGCCTACGTATTTGTAATCGCCATGTTCAAACAATAAAAAAAAATTGCTTATGTCTAGTGGAGTTGGCACTAATAATCGTGGAAAACATTCTAACATACCAGATAAGTTATCTGACGACACCAAAACAAAAGTTTTTGATTTCATCAAATCTTTGAAAGGAAGAAAATCCCATTACTCACCCAAGGATAGTGAAAAACTGTATCTCTCAGAAGAATTAAATATTAAAAATCTTCACGCGTTTTATAATGACAAACCTCCTGAAAATATAGTAGGTTAGATAACTTTCCGCGATATATTTGAACAAAAATTTAATATATCATTTGGGTACCCTTGTAAAGATAATTGTAGTGTATGTGATGTTTACAAATCAGAAGCCAAACTAATAAAAAACCAGATCGCGTATTGCGTAGATAATGAAACAAAAAATAGTTTAAATAAAGCATTAAAAAAAAAGTTAATAGAGCATGAATTACACAAAAGAAAGGGTGATAAGTTTTATGAACTTAAAAGGAAGTATGGGAGGACAGCAAAAGGACTCCTGATTTAGAAGCTATAGTAATGGACTACCAGAGAAATTTTCCAACACCCAATATAACTACTAATGATGTGTATTAGCGTCGATAGTTAAACGTTATTTCCTTTAATGTACAAGTTTTGTCAAATGAATCTTCAATATTCTACACGTATGATGAAACTATCGCATTAAAAGGAGCAGATGACGCATGTTCAATGCTTGAACATTATTTTTTCAAATTTCTGGATCCTAAAGTCAAACAATTAATTATTTTTTGCGATTCGTGTGCAGGTCAGAACAAAAATTACACTACAATACGATTTTTTCATTATATGGTCTGTAAAAAGAAACATTTTGATAGCATAAAAATGGTGTTCCCAATTCTTGGTCATTCGTATTTGGATTGCGATAGAGAAATGGGAAAAATTAATTCTATATCTTATGCTGAACTACCTGGTAACTGGAGGAATATCTTTTAACAGAGCCATCAAAAACCAACACCTTTTAATGTTATTGACTATACTATTGAAGTCGATTTTAAGACGTTAAACTTCAGCTGGCTTACCCTTCAACTGGCCCTTTTTGATAACCCTTCAACTGGCTATGTGTTTTGTCGCTAAACACGGCTGCGGGCTGACCATAATACCACATCTATTTTTAGTACACAGAGGCGATTAAAAACGAACCTTACAATGATCATTGTGCATGTGCAATTTACTTCTTTAATAGTCACGTACATTCAAGTACATACGCGTGTGTGTGTAATTTATGTACACGAGTACAAACTCAGAGGCGAGGTTAAACGGCGTCTCTCTGACGTCATCGGAACATTTCTGCCAGCTGAAATACCAGCATTTGTTTACATAATAATTATTTCGTGCATTTTTTATCGGTTTATCGCTATCTTAGGTAACAAACACGTTATAATATACAATATAATGAATGATAATTCATGTTATTAAACTTCGTGAAGAATTTTTTCTCAAACAAATTTTTTTTTAACCGAAAATTAATATATTTCGACAATTACAAGCATACCTAACTTAAAATTAAGACAACACGAGACAAAAACAAAAGCAAACAAAAATTAAAATTAAAATAAAATAAAAAAAAAGGAACAAAACAGAGTAAAACTACACATAGTAAAAATAATGGAACAATATGTCAAGAGCCAAAGTTTAAATAAACAAGCCTGTGCTTAAAATAAATTAACTAAGCGCTCTAATTATGTCTACATTGTTCGATTTAAGTAAATTAATATTCAGGCAGTTTATGGCATACGTTTTTACGAATTCTACTAGTGGGCGTCTTTCATTATTGAAAGCTAGGCAGTCTATTAATAAATGAGGGAAGTCGTACTTATCTCTCCCATACTTAATTTGAGGACAACCGGGGAGCTCGTTGAGACCTAGATTGAAAACGTGAGCAGGTAATTATTTGTGCCCCATACGGAATGTAATATATTGAACAATTAGGTTCCTGTGAATATTTAAATATGAAAACCAGTTTTCATTTGGGATGAAAAGGAATAATCGTTTGAAATATTAGACAATGCCTAACCTAATAGGCATATTACAAAGGTAGGTTCCTCCACCTGGAGTCCCAAATATTCTTAATGGCATTAAGCAATAATGGGAAACAATCTATGTATGGGCACACTGTCTACCGTGAATAGGAGACAACGCACGTTAACCTAACCAAAGGGTCAGTATACTTGTTTCCTACAATACCTACGTGAGCCAGAGTCTATAGAAATTTGTTGACTTTTTGCATGTTGAAATTTGCAGACTCAAGGGTTTGAAGAAGTGAGTGGATACTCAAAACTAAATAGGAAGATATAGAACTGAAAGTTAGCCGTAATGCACGAGTGGGAATCAGAAACGATAATAATTGCCAACATATAGAGATAATATACAGGAAAGTACTTCACTTGTAGCAAAGCACTCGTTTGAAGAGGAGGAAACGATTGGAGGTAAAGCAGCTGACGCCTGTAAAAACATACATAGGAGGTGAAAGACGTATCCAGTAGAAAAAGCACTAACCGAGCCGTCAGTAAAAACTAAAGTATATTCTGGATAATGTTTTGAAATATAAGATTCAAACATTTGATTAACTAGCTTTGGTAGAAGCATCGTCAAATCCGAAGAGGGTTAAGAAAGAAAGTTATTAGATACATATGCATTAGGTTTTAAAATTAATGCTACGAAAAGAGTACCGTAAAGGGGAAAGCGAGACAATTTATTAACATGACCTAATACAGACGACATTGATTGTGCTAAAGTTGAAAGTAGAGGAACGAATCTGCGAACGAACCTCCAATTGTAATAAATAGAATTAAAGATATCAACTATATCATCATTAGAAGAAGAGTAACACTTTAAAATAGACTTTCCTGCTACTCAACGAAATCTCAATTCTAACGGAGGGCAAAGGGATTCAATATTTAGAACAAGAATAGAAGTAGACCTTAATGCTCCCAGAGTTGAAGATAACTTGCTTGAATGGAGTTGAGCATTTTGAAATAAGAGCTTGCGGTTGAACCAAAAAAGAAGCAACCATACTCAAGTTTGGTCCAAATTACTGAACGATAAATGTATTACAATGAAATTGGATGAGAGCTCCACCAGTCTCCACATAGGGACCTTCATAAATTATACCATTTAGACGTAGAGGACGAAACATAATTTAAGTGAGGTTTCCAACGTAAGTGACTATCCAAAATTAGGCCAAGATAAGAAACTTTGGAGACCGCTGTAATTGAAACTTCATTCATAAAAAATGGAAAAATTTCGTAACGATGTTTTCTTATAAAAATAACTACTTTACACTTTTTTGAAGCTACATATATATACAATACATTTAGTTTGTTGTTGAGAAAATTCAGAGAGTTGTTCAAAAATTCACCAACTATAGAAATATCTTTTGGCTCGGGTGGGTGAGAGTACTACGGGACTCTTGCTCGGCGATGAGCCCCAAAGTCTCAGAATTAAGACCCCTGACCTCTCTTCTCGAAAAGGAGACGTCACGAGCTGAGAGTAGTCGGAGCGCCTGATGCCTGGTGTCACATATTACATCAGAGATGGTTGAGCGGCTGAGGCGAAGGTCTACTCGGTGCATGTCCTATTATTGACACGAGCACGAATAGGAATACGGGTGTAGCTAAAACCTCGTTACGGCGACCAGCCCGTGACCGTAGCGACACGGATCGAACCTGGTTCTTTCTGGGTTGGATTCGTATGGGCTGGGTTTCGCCAAGGTCGTATAACCTGCTGACGAACCACGTCCGTGGGTACGCATTGACGTGCAAATGCGGTACGAGGATTCGGAGCCCTTGGTCTTGATCGGCGCTATGTCGGTTGGCGTTACCCATACGCTGGGTACGTACGTCTTCCTCTGTGGGCTCTTACAGAGCTGAGTAGCTTCACTGAGCTAATAAAAGGTCCTTCACTTGTAGCTCTCACCGCAGAGGGCCAAAATCGGAGACTTTCAGTGTTACCTCGACTTTTGCGAAACCCAAAAATATATAAGGTAACAACGAATTCGATTCAATCCACCAATCGAGACAGGACTTAATAATATGTTCAGTTACTTTACAAAGAAACAAAAATATATAGATGGAACGATGTGCAGCCTGGCTAGCATTAGGTTTGGGAAATGGAATAACTTTAAGCTGAAGCCAACTCTTGGGGACTAAGCAACTAGAAAATAAATCATTTTAGATCTTAAATAAAACAGTTTTAGCGGAAGAAGGGAGAGAACTTATCAATAGTGGTGATATCTGACCCATGTCGGCCACAACGGACTTTCTTGATCTAACAGCGTTATCGAATTATGAAGGAAGGGAATGATTGATTAGTAACGTAGAATCATTTGAATTATTAGGCAAATCATTATTGGTCATTGAATATAGGTTAAATTCGTCAAATGTAGGTACATAAAGTGGTATACATACAGTATACATAAGTATATATATTATATTTATTGTAAACACGATTTGGATTCCTTTTTTTGTCTATTTATGTTCAACCAATATTCATAATACCTAGGGTAGGCTAACTATTAGATTGTATATCTACATCTTAATTAGTCGCCAAGCAGTTGGTGTATTAAAAACCTAAAATATTTTTACTTCCCGTACGAATTTTTACCGGGCGGTAAAGTAATCCTAGTATATTATAACCCCCCTTAGTAAGTAAAAATATCCTAGTTTAATTTACCCCCGGTAATCATATACTAGGATATTTTTACCGGTTGAGGGAAGGGTAATATTCTAAAATTCCGGGGCTAAAAATCGCGTGTTACAATCCAATTGTAATTATGATTCCTTATACTACCTCATCACCTACTAGTTGCAGGCTTTCTAATTTACCTGTCAAGAGATCCAATTTCAATAAAGTTCAATATATTATTAACCCCCTTTTGGATTCATTTTACCGTGGGTCTTCGAGCGAGACAATTAAAGTATATTGGCACCGGGACTATCACGGGGAAATGTCCATTATGATATCGCCTTGCGAAAAATAGTCGAGTCGATGAACGAGTCCGTCTCGAGACATATGGCCGATCGGTTGATGACAAAACTGTCCGAAAAACGGTGTGATTTTTCTTTGTTTGATAGTTTTGTTCATTTTGATATATAAATTTACTTTAACGCCATGTAGGCGAAATCGCATTGTGCGAAAAAGATATTTATTTGTGAGGAACGTGTGTTCCATTTGGATATACCATTATATAACCGATGTGTCGTAAGTCTTTTATGTAATTATTTCATTTTGTAAAATTGTATTAGATATAGGCACAACATATTTGTATTATAGACCGGTCTTGTCAATTTATATATATAGTATATTTATATATATACTAACTTTGGTTATATTATTTTATCCGATATTGAACGTAATATTTCAGTGTAACCGTGGCTCTCGGTGCTCTATTCGCATTTCATCATAGATAAATACAGTCTACTAATAACGTATAAACGTGATCAAAATAACCAATGCGTTCTTATTCAAGACGCTATCGTAGAAAACAACATATAACTTACCATCGAAATTTCCACCATTTTCTGCATCACCTAATACAACTAGAAAGTATTTTCAACGTAAAATATTATAAATACTATAACATATTATTTCTTAATTTTATAAACTGATTAATTATATATTTTTAGTTTAAAAAATGGAATATAATTGTTACAAAGTAGATTGAAAACAGCAATATTACTTTAAAGCTTACTTTTACATAATATTTTCTGAGCTTTAAAATAATTTTAGTAATTTTATTTTAAAAAACTATATGATTTTAAATTTGTAAAATAATAATTATAGAAAATAACGTAACTAAACCTAACTTTTCTTGAAATACCTACACTGGAACATTAAGTGTGAGCTACTCGTTTTTTTTTTTTTTTTTGCAACACTAGGTGGAAAAACAGCAGACAGAAAAACACAAAGAGCAACTTGCCACAAGGGAACATCGTAGTTCCTACGCTCTTTAGTATTTATACAAATAGTCAAACAAGCAAAACTTTCTAAAACGTTGAAGACCATGGAAACTATTACAAAATCAATCATCTCAAGCCAAATCCCAGCAAGACCAACCTTTTGCTTTTTTCATGAATGAACGAGGAGGCTAATATGAATCTAATAATCACATAGAAATTCGAAAAACTGACACATTTCAGTATGTCCACAAATGTAGGTATACCAATAGAGAGAATACTAACTTTCAAAACTTATTAAAAAAAGACCAGTAAGAATACCAATACTAGTAACAGACTTTTGTGAATACTATTCGGGTCAACATAGAGTGCAAAACTACATGCACTACAATACGGCAATGTCTCTCGGATAATACAAAGCTGATTGATCCTTATATTCCTGAGTGAAGAAATATGCATCCCCTGTCTGGGGTAGTTCATTCTAAGCGAAGAAAAATAGATATTGCCGTAAATACCAAATTCCGGCTAATAACCAAATGTCTCAGAAACATTTCACTAGACAAATTTTATTAGCAAGTATTCCACCACAATCAGTCTAACGACTGATATTTGCTAAAATAAAATTCAATACACAAATGAGCCACCTTGTACGGTCAAAGTATTTCGATATCCCAACTGTAATCAAAGAAGTTACTTTTGAAGGTATCCAAAGGCTTTTCAGAAGAACTTTTCCAAAGTAAAGTATCCGAGTAAAAGAGACAAATAATGGGTATGAGAGTTAAAAAGGTAGATATAACCATCAGAACTGTTACCTCCTGGCTACAACTTTGACAAACATAGAGGATACTAAAAAGATTGTCTGTAGAAGTAGGGCGGTTATATAATAATATGCGAATTTGGGGATACAGTTACCAATATATAGCCTGTAAATATTGACAAGAGCAAACAATATCAGACTTATTTGTAATCCCAACAAAAACAAGTCCACGTACACAAAATAACATGATAGCACAACGCTGGGAAAAAGAAAATATATCAAATATACCATACACATATTTGAAATATTAAAATATAATTAGATCATATATTGCATATGAATGATATATATTAATTTAAATGTTCATTCTTATAATTTCATTTTATTGCAATTTGTAAAGATACTATTTTCAAAATTGAATTATGTTTTGTGTTGCATTTAGGTTGATCATTAAAATGAAAATGTATATACCTCCTTGGCATAGTAAATTATAAAAAGCATACAATTTTTTTTAATATAAAAACATCCTTACCATAAAAATATGTATTACACCATTTCCTTGGAGGCATAAAACTTTTTCCGTTTTTTTCTAAAAAGTAGAAAAAACTCTTTATAGAATAATAATGTTTTGTTTTCTATGATTGAACGAACATTAATATTCGTATTTATTTTATTTATTATATTTGACTCCATTAAAATGTTCATGGATATTTTACGGTGTGCACAGCTCAATGTTATCAGGTTAACATTTAAAATTAAGATAATATAAAAAAAGTTATATTGAAAAGCTTTTTTCTTCGTATTAAATTGTATTCAATGTGCTGTATATTGAAGTTAATTTTATGTTGATAATATGCTAAATAATAACTTGAATAGTCGCTGTTTGGTACCACTCTCATTCTACTGTGAACAATATAACTCGCCACCTCGTGGCAACACTGCGATTGACGTGATGATGACGCATGCGAGTGTTGTACACAAATGATTCTTCTCTTTCTCATGGTGCAAGTTCGTTCCGTCTTTTGTGTATTGTTGCTCTTCGTGGATGTTTTGGATTACGTACTTCTCGACAACCACCCATCGCGCGAGTTTGTTCCGCTTTGTTTTCGCCGCGCTTCGTGTAAGTGTATTCCGTACACGTACAGCCGTCCATCGTGTATTCTTGTATAAAGTTTATTAATTGTAAATAAGAGTTTGTTAGCATGGTATTTGTAAGTAAGATTTTGTTACCCTAGTATATGTAAGTAAAATTTTGTTTGTTAGTTATTAAGTCCCCCCCCCTCGACCCATTGATGCATGTATATATGATCTTTATGTTGAATACAGTCCACTATTTTTTTTGTAAATATTATTAAACTCGTTTTGCATGATTGTTTTGTCCTTGTTCGATCTCCTTTCGATGACTATTATTTTATTCGTTTGCAGTTTTACTTTGTATCATGGTAGTACGACACCAACATTAGACGGAAGAACCTTCATTAGGCGTGTCGTTCCAACTAATTATTTGTTGTAATACAAGTATCTTTGTATATATATAGCAAAATAAATTTCAATTATTTGTAAGTAAATTAATTGAGAATATATATATATATATATATATACATTTATTTATTTTTCGTTAAACTTCTTTAAAATTACAATATACATAAAATTTAGTTTTCAATCATTAATAATATCAATTAAACGAGTTAAATTAATTAGTATTTTTACTCATATCTTCTAGTTTTTTAATTGTAGTATTGATAAGATCGTCGTAGTACGATGATAATTTACCTAAAAAAAACGTCCTTATATAAGCGAACAAAATTTAATACAATTTGATAATTGTAATATTTAATAATGATACTTAAAATGTCATCACACATGAAATACAATTATCTGTAGAATTTAGTTGCCTTAAAATATATTTGAATCAACGACGAGTGTTAAAGAGATAATATGTTAAGAAGTTTAAAATGGTTTTACTTTATAAAATTAACGAATTCTCTTGTTTAAATTTAAACTACACTTTTTCTTCAATTTTTAATTTAGACCATTAGTTAATTTTGAATTATTATTGTCAAATTGTTATCATAACTAGAGGTCGGATTTATATTCTCTTAAATTCCTTAGAATTTGATGTTTTATGTCTTCAAAAATGCAAAATATTCTTTCAATATTAAAAATAAATAAATATATTTAGTTGAAATTTATTATTTATTAAATTGTGTTATTAATTAATTAATTAATTTCTTTAATTTACAATAATTTAGTTTTAAATTTATTTTATTTAATTCATTTTCCAATAACAATTAATAACTATATATTGTTTCATATGTTCCGGTGTCATTTTAGTACGACGATTCGTCAGAATGTTTTTGTATATGCTGAAGGACCGTTCGACATCAACCGATGTCACTGGAGAATATTGCAAGTCGGCTACCATAGTCAGTGAATAATTTTCTGGAAGTTGTACTGCGTTATTTCCAACGAGAACTTGTTTAATATTTTTCAAAAATTTGTATCCTTTGTTTTTTTGTTGAAGATGCAATATTTTTGTTTTTACTTCTTCTTTTTCTCCTGGCATCTGCTCAATTTGTGCAAAAGTGTTTTCGATAGTATTTATCATATCAAATAAGGCGTATTTGATTTTTCCAAACTTTTGATAGTTATAACAATTTGTAGAAAATTAGTTTCAATAAAAATTAAATACTTTTTTACAGACTGTAGTTGTAACATATTTTGCATTTTTCAATATTGACCAATGACTTTTCTTCACTTAATTTGTCTATAACATTTTTCAAACCCTCAAAATTGTCGCAATTAAATACAGCGGCCTCCATCCAAGTTCCCCACCTAGTTAATACGGGTTCTAGGGGTAATAACACATTAGGCAATATTTTTTTATACACCTGGACATGATATGGCGCTTTTAAAAATACTTTTTTAATATTATTAATCAGTTTGTTCACATTTGGAAACATTTCTCTGATCTTCTCTGCTACCCTGTTCATCACGTGAGCTACACACGTAACGTAAATTAAATTTGGCTAGAAAACTTTTAGTGTATCACCGGTTTTTGTCACGTATGGAACTGCATCCGATAACATTAATAGCACTTTTTCATCATTTCCACCCAATGGCCATAATAATTTTAGTCTATCATTAATAAACCAAGTAACAGTGGAATGATTAGTTTTCCAAAACTTTGCAGTCAGAAGAAATGGGCGAGTCAGAGTATTTGATTTTAATATTCCCATTAGTAAATTTGCAACGTAACGACCGTTTGTATCTGTAGTTTAATCTACACCAATCCAAATATTATTTTTACTAATTTCATTTTTAATTTCCGTTAAAGTATTATAGTATCACGGCCCGAGATAATTTTTACGTAACGCACTTTCATCTGGCATATGTTTTCCAGTATATTTCTCCAAAAATGTACGAAATTGAGGCACTTGCATTTTATACTAAGGTATAAATATATGTTAGCTACTAATATGGCCAAACATAAATCTTTGTTAAAATCATTTAAATTGTTTTCATTGGGAGTAGCTTTTAATAAAAATATTTATTTTGACGAAGTATTTAACTTACGTTCTAACCCATTTTTATGGACAGTCGTATGTACATGTAGTATTATCTGTGATTTTTTGGTGTACGGAATATTTTTGTCACACTTGACAAAAAATTGATGTACCATCTATCGTGAAAATCGTTTGTTGGTTATTGTACGATGAAATCCATTGAGAAAATAAACTTTTTAAACTACTTGAAGTTTTTGGGATATTTGTATGTTAAAGTAATACGAATGGAAAGACAATATGTAAGCAATAATATATCCGTACTCAAATATCAACACGCATCGCCACGGACGACTGAATAGTCGTGATAGCTAACGAAATAAACGATGTGCTATCGCCATCGACAAGGAATATCTGGCGATTAATTTATATTAGAATCCAGAAATAAATCATATAGTGAATATTGTATTTATCAAAACGCCGACATACGTGAAATATGTTCATTATAACGATATTACAAAAATAAAATCTTAAAAAATAAAAATATTTTCAAATATTCTGTAACCCCTAAATTATGCTGTGTTATGCAAATACATTTTTTCCTATAAATTTTGTGTTTCATGAACCGCAATGATATCTTTTTCTCATTTAACTACATACATTAGAAACAAATATGTAAAATCATACAAATCCGACCTCTAATCATAACACATTTGAGACGAACTCCGAGTTTAACAATGGGTTCATGTTTTCAATACACACTACAGTTGTAGATAGATTGTGTATGAGTCGAAATATTAAATATAATGTTAAACCGTGGTGTTCTTATTTTATAAAATAAAAAGTGAGTTATTAGCACAGTCATCGTGTACGTATTTTATGTGAAATTATTTATTTCAGTGTCGATAATATATTAAATTATCTATCTATCTATGGATTATTAATTATGTGAATATACGTAATATAAAAGTTTTTTTTAGAAATAAAATCCCAATATTGATCTATGTTTTTGTAAATAAAGAAAAAATTCAGCTATTGAATGAAGAATAATTGGGATGATAGAAGGGATAAAACTATTTTTTGGAGAGACAAAAAGTGAACATTAGGTTTTATTTTTCTAGAATTGGAAATGTAATAGAAAACAAAATTCAATGTAATTAATCTCGGATGATTATCCATAATTTGTTGCATACCAGGAGAAATAGGGTTGGGCATAACAGAATTTAACGTACGCAATTTTTTTTTCTGACTTTTTTAAAACTAGGATCTGATCCGTGATTTATGTTCAAGGTGGATTTAGTTTTGTTTTGATATACCCTTACTCTAGTCGTCACCCGAATACGTCGACATTTAGATTAATTAAACTAACGACTTAATATTAATTCAAACTGGGTTAACAGACTATCGGAATAACATGGCAATACACAGGGAATACAGAATCTATTAATTTCAAATAGTTGCGTTTTATCAATTTCTTGTGTAACACGTCCAAATCTACTATTTTATGTTATATTTTACGACGTGACACACAGCCTTTTATTTAGTAACTAAAAAATTGTTTTTTCTCATTATTTTTTGTTCGTAATCAAATTATGTTAAATGTTTATAAAATATACTTTTGAAATACCGTTCAATATATTATTAGTAATTTTACTGTAAATACATAATACACTCAATGTTTTCGAATCTCGATAATTTACAATTACTTACTATAATTAAATACGGTCTTAATTTCATATGACGCTTGTATCAAAAAATAAAACATTAACATTAATGTCACAAGTAAATATCAGAATTTGATTGTGACCTACATCATTAAAGAAATCTATATCACAAAAGAAATTGTATAGTATAGTAACATTGATTGTTACAGAATTAAGATTATATAAACGTAGAAATATGTAAATTTAAAGCCAGTACTAATTAGATTAAATGTTGTTTTGAAATACTCTGAATAATACTTAATAATACAATAATACTGAAAAATATAATTATTATAGGACTAACATTGGACACATAAATGCTTATAACCATAATTATAAGTCTACATTTTTATTTGATGCTTATAATTAGGCCACACAATTTCTTTTTTTAATTTGAGAAGTTAACCACTAAGCCATTTTTCTCACATAGAAGGCTATATTTACCTTTTTTGGTACACTGGAGTTTTTACCAAATTGTATAATGTGTACCCGATTAGGTACACGTAAATGCGATTTTAACACAGAAAGTTATTTCGTAACCCCCCGGTCAAATAAACGTTCTAAAAGCTATTAGAATTTATAGAAAACTAATTTTATTTTTAAATAATATTAAACAAATTATTATTATTATTATATTATAATTATTATTCTTCTTTTTGAAATATTATTTAAATAAAATAGATTAATGTATAATAATACAATTTCTCTGTAAATTATGAACTGTTGAGTAAAAGAAAAAAACTATTGAGGTGATTATTCATTTTTGGATGGACTACTTTGAATTCTATACTCTTAAACATTCTAGACAAATAAAACGTTCACACCGATTACATAAATTTAATAAGCTGATATCAGTAACGTTACTGCACTCTATAAATGATTATTAAAATGTTTTATAGTTATTATTCCATACACTAGATGGATTAATCGTTCCTATTAGGCTACGTGTGCTGGTGAGGCTAATTAAACACTTTTTGGTGATTGTTGCGCCGCCGTCTTTACGACCGATTAGGTGAAACCGTACGCGACAATTTTGCGTTTATTTTAATTGCGATTACGCAAAAGAACAACGCCCGTATTAATACGGACTCGTTTTCGCGAATGTTCTAGTCGGTTCGAGTCGAGTCCGCCGCCGACAGTGTTTACGAGCGTATGCCGCCCTTATAGTCACACGACATATTTTGATATTTTTAATATTATTTTCTATTGTGTGCGCGAATCGCTATAATTATATTGTGTAGATCGTTTTTTAATCAGTTGGTTGTGTGAAACTATTGTCGTGTGTGAGTAAATTTTGTATTCTACGCTTAACCAAACTCATATAAATAATTGGTTTTAATAACCGCAATATTGTTATTATTCATATGTATTTTATATTTCATTTATCTATGTAAAAGGGATTGCTCTAATAGCTGTTTTGTTTATATAGAGTAGTGTTAATTCGACTCTAATAGTAGAAATTTGTGTATGTAAAAATTTATTGCTATAGCTTTAGGCAAAGGCGGCTGGCCAGCCTGCGTTCTTGTTAAGTACCGTGAGATATTTATATTTATTATATATTATTTATTCCTTGTTTGTTGCATAGTTGTTTGATAATCTTTATAGTTATTTGCTTATGATTATACCTTTAATTATTTATGTATTGCGTTACATTTATTTTGTTGTCTAATAACATGCGACATTTGTTGAGTTGTATCCGGGCGCGCGTAATACTGTTTTACGCTCCCGGCCCGAACATGTGCAATATGTAGTATGCAACTAAAGATTATTCATTTCATTACAAATTCTTAACTTGTAACAGCCTAAGAATTAAAAATAAAATTTCAGACGTTTTCATAAAATTTTAGCTGAATAGCGAGAATGGCATAATCGCTTTTTCTATTTTATCCCCGAAGACAAATGAACAATGTACCAAAAATAATACAAATAGCTGTTAACCTGTTAACATTAGATCCGTTGTATTTTAAACATTAATTATTTTATAACTATATTTACTCTATTTTATTGTATTAAACTATATACGATACATTGCAATACATATTGAGAACAATGTATTGTATTTTATAATATATTATTATTGTAGAATTATGAGTTTCTGAAAACAATTTTGCGTAAAATGATTATTGGCCTAATTATTTAAAATCTCCAATTATAGATAATATTATGTTTGTTTTACTTTATAATTAATAGACTTTATAATTAAAAACCATTAAAATATTAATTTTTTCCAAATTTGTTTAAATTATGTATGACTCATTTTGGTCTGACCGGGAGAAAAACGAAATATTTTACCTGAATTACATTAGAATTATTACAGTGGGAAAGGGTATTTATAAAGTTTGTCCGATTTCAGATTTTGACCGTGATATATATTATACAGAAATATAATATAGTAATAATTTTAATTTAATGTAACTCACTAAAGTTTTTAAATAATTTTTGCATAGCGCTAAGACCGGTTTCCTCCACTATAGAAGATAAAATACAAAATAAAAGTCAAACTCAATAATTGTTTTTCCAAATAGTAAATACGAAATATGAATTGACAATCACTCAAGGCCTGAATTTTGACTTCGTGGCCTGACATATCAATGCTTAAGACCAAAATATACCATGAAGCATATAGAATATTTATATCAATTAATTTTCAACGTGAACTTCTAATAATTTGTATAGATTTTATAATCCCAATTTAAATTAGATCTTTTTAAAATTAAAAATAATAATATTGTACAAAATGTTTGTTTAATCACTTGCATTAAAATGCTCAGGAAACACTCGTTAAAATTAGTTTTATACTTCAAACTTTTTTGTATTTTTAATTGATCATGGAAGCAAATCCAATGACGTTGAATGTGTATTTGAACTACTATTTGATTTTATTTTGTATAAACAATTGAATTACTAAAATGTTTTATCCATTTTTAAAATCATGAAGGTTTCTAAGATTATTACCACAGACGTTTTCATTCGATCGTCTCAATAATAAACCTAGCCTTATTATTTCGTAGTTTGTTTCCTAGTTACGCGTAGGTGTAATTGTGTATAGGGATTAATATTCATTAGAATTAGATCAATGTACAACGAACGTTAATTACAAAAACGTACTTCAAGAATTTACGATATATCAAGCAGGATTTAACATATAAGCCAACTATTATTATGACTATTATTTAGATATATTGTTAAATGCATATGTACAGGGTGGGGCAGTGAAACGGGCGATTTAAAAATAACTAGGAAAATCTTTGTTTTCATATTAGCGAACTGTAATTTTAAAATTACGTTCCACACATCTAAGCATTTAATAATCATGAATCGTTGGATCGCGCAACGTTCGTTTGCTGTAAAAGCATTTTATCTAAACAGTTGTAGTTACGCAATAGCGCAGCGTGTTTTCCGTGCTCATTTTGGCATAAATCGTAACCACCCCATGCCATCAGACAATGCAATAAAATTATGGGTGAACAATTTTGAAGAGTGGCGCAACAAATAAAAAGAAAGGTAGAAGTAAAAGAAAAATTTGAACTCCACAAAACATCGAATCGAACCCGGAATATTCAATGGCCACCCCGTTCCCCTGATTTAACGGCTTGTGATTTTTTTTCTGTGGGGGTACATTAAAAGTACAGTATACCAAACAACACCTAGAACACTTGATGATCTTAAACAACGAATAAGAGATTAGATCACACAAATTTCTACAGAAATGCTGCGAAATGTCATGTGCAGCTTTAAAAATTGCCTCGAGGAATGCTTACTTCGAAATGGACGCCATTCCAGATATTATTTATAAAAATTAAATTAAAAACCTTTTTCAGTAACGCTATTTTATGTATTTCAGATGGTATAAGTAAATTTGTTAAAAAAATATTTGTTTGTTTTTTTATAGTTATTTTAAAATCGCCCATTTCACTGCCCCACTCTGTATAATATTTTAATTTATCTATATTTTACTGTAAATTATATTTCGGCGTCAGTGTCACAGTAGTGTATTTACGAAGGAAGATGATATAAACATAGAACTACTCCATAACTATTGTCAACTTATATGATAGTATAACTGTTTGGTAGAACTACTCCATGATTTTTGTCAAATTGATATAATAACTATGATATTATGACTATTTCAAAAAGCTTTGTTGTTGCGTGATAATACCTATCTATGGTAATAGATCCAAATATCACCAACCGTGGAATTTTACGGGAGACGGTATATTAATAAAATAACATTATTAAGCTACTAATAAATAAATAGATAGACATATCAGCGTTGACATGTACGAAATCATTGAACGACTTAGTCCTAGAACGAGAAAAATCAGACAAAGTAATTTATTATGATAAAAACAATGATTAAAATATTTTTAAAATAATTAAAATGATTATGCTGGGTTATTTATATCACAGTTATATTGTAGTTCGGTTTGTAAATTAAGAAGTAATTATGCATGCCTATACAGTTTTAAATTACTAATTTAACGATCATATTCTATTTCCATATAAATTTGTAAGGTTAGTTATAAGGTTGGTAAAATAAAATTTAAGTTCATTTTTTTTTCTTGTTACTGTGTATTTTTTCTTTTATATTTTTTTCATTTTTCCAGTGTTTGTTAAAGTACTTTGTGGGTGCACCTCATGCAACTTCCTTTTGGCTTCCATAGTTTTACAAAGTATTTCAAAGTTTTCAATTCACCAAGCGACGCCCTGTCATAGTCTTGTAATACGAACGCGTGTGGTATGATTATTTAAACGACTACAACTAAAGCAAGCGATTAAAAACTACACAATAATACTACATGAAAGAAATTTGTTACGTCTTTTCAATATATAGAAAACATATTAGTACTTACTATTAATGTTTACCTTTACCAGGAATGTGTCTAAATGATTATTTTACATTTGAAAAATAAAAATTATTTAAAATATGCAATTATATGAAAACAAGTGATGAGAATGTCAAAAACGCAATGATTTTCATATAAAGTTAAAGCTATTATATTATTATTTATCATCCATATAATTCTATCATCAGCAATCAGAAATTATTTCAACAGTTTTAAGGATAAATTTTCTAAATATACTGATTTATGGCAAACAGGTTTCGTAACGTGAGCAATATAATTAATATAATTTATGGATTTAAAATTATCCAGACAATAACATGTATTCCTAATATAAAATTATATAACATTCCAATATCCCTTTTACAAAACGTAATATATATTGACGAATTATTCAGATTTATTCAAATATATTTCATAACAAAAATTTCGCGGTGATCATTTATTTAATATTCCGCTAACAATTTCATAAATGTTATTAATTTGTGCAAAACTTACAATGTAGTATTTTTTTTTTTAGATGAGAAATATATAAAGGTAATTTTTATTTATTTAAGATATACTTGTATTGGCGTTTTCAATTTAATTCTTATCGGGGTACTACGTACCTCTATAGTTCAAATTTCCTTAAACTCGACTATATGTATGTTTATATGTATAAAGAGTATATACAATCTAATTGACGTACTCGTAATGAAACTAATAATGACGACAATTAAATATTGTCGTAGTTTATAAATATTGTCGTTCCTTACCTACCTAATCCAGACTTCAATCATATCATTTTACCAAAATAAACCTCTACAATGGGTAAACAGTTGTTGAAATCGAATAAAACGTAGTAAGTCGGAATATGGGTCCCGTAAATTATAAGTGTTTATCGATCGCCGACAAAAAAAAAGTGATCGCGGCAGTTGAAGCAGATGAAAATGTCAAAATAAATGTAATACATACAATTTTTCACCCCTCTTTAATTCGAATTAATTTTTTTCCCTCGATTATTCGAACACTCGATAAATCTAAAACCTCTATAAATTGAATTTTTAGCTCGGTTCCCTGAATTTTGAATTATCGAGTGACTACTGTATATAACTTCTAGTTCAACCGGAAAAAAAAATTTATATATAATATATTGTATCTTGTATGCTTATATTGAATATTATTTAATTGAATACTGAATTTGTATATTTACCAACACATTCTAAAAAAAAATGCATTTAAAGTGTGTACATGAATTACATTAAATATTTAAATAAATTAACTATATTGTGTGTTATTTAAAATAAAATTTAAAAAAATTATTCTTTACAATCTGCATTATCTTATATTCATATTTATAAGCAAACGTTTTTAATGATGACCTTGATCAAAATCTATACAATAAGGGAAAAAATCTATTATTATTTAAATAAATAATAGAAGCGAATTTGTAACCTAATAATTACATTCAACTTATAATTATATTAAAAATATGTATAATTACCAGCTAGAATATTATTGACAACTAAAATTACTGCAAATGCTAACACAAAAAAAATACGTTTAACTAAAATAGTACTCATTTTTTAATCGTTATGAAAAATTATTATACATCTATACAATACAACGACAATAAAAAGATTAACAAAAATTATTTCATCGTTTAATTAAAATGATGGTTTTATACGTATTTTCATATTGAGCCACACTCATAGTTATTTACTTATTCTGTACAGATGTTCCGTTATGATGTAAAATTATTATTTACATTTTTAATCAATATTTAATTTAACTAAAATTGTATTATTCATCGAATGAAGAAATATTATTTGTTGTGCCTGGTTAAAACTTAGATGGGTAATTGGTTAAACCGTATACTGAAGTGGCGATAAGGAGTTACTTTTTTCTCCTCCTATTTCGTAGCACGATTATTATTATTATTATTATTATTACACAAAAATCATTATTCAACAATAATTATATTATAAAATGTTCTAATTGAATTTGAAAAAAAATATTTTAAATGAAAAATTGATTGTATTACGTAATATATGGGAGTTAACCTAGTATCTGTATGAGTATAATACCGTACTGTTGAAGGAGATAATAAAATTTAAATGTAAGGAAGAATAAAAAAAGAAATTAGTTTAGGACATTAATAATAATGATATTGATGTTTTTTTATTGTATTTGGAGAAAACCAACGGGCGATCAAACGTTGATAAATGTTGAATTCATTTAAAATAAAATGTTATATTCCATATATTTGCAATATTTGCAATATGCGCAACAGCGCATGTATAAATATTATGGTGGTGTGTCTGGGGTTTTTTCGGTCACCCACTCCAGTATATAATTGTTTATTTTGAATAAATAAATGATGGCAACCCACTATCCCAAACATTGTTTAACAAGCTTTGAGGGCAGTAAGTTTATTGCCAATATATTTTTAAAAAAAAAGTATATTGTATTTTGTCTTTATAAGGGTGTCTTTGTGGAACCAATGTCTATTGTAAAAATCTAGTTAAATTGATATATAAACTTTTATATATTGAATTCGTATTAATAACATATTTAATATTATTAAAAATGATAAACATATAAGAAAACAATTAAGAATTACCCTTATTTTTCGTGATGAATTCGCAAATAACTGATTAAATGTTCGACACATCTATTTTAGTGATAGGATTTGGGAAATGTTTAAATGAAAGAGTCTCAAATTAAATTTAAGCATTTTTGTGTTTACAATTATCATTGCTAAGACACTTTAAACGATAGAATGACTGGACATTTTCTTTCCCCAAACAAACTCAAAAAATAAATCAATTATAATGTTAATTAAATGGTTATTCTTTTTTAATATAACTTTTATTTGTATATGCATATTTATATTTGATATGAAAATGACAACTATAATGAAATTTGTCAACTTTATTACAAATCATTAGATAGTTGTGATTCATCGTAAATGTTTTAATACGTTAATGCGAATTGCATTGAATTATGCATTGTATTATGGAAAAAACACAAAAAATACAGAATAACCTAAAATTTGCAAATTTAAAGAAGTGAAACAATTTTCATATAAACGTTTTAAAATTAAATCATTTTCTTGGATATATTTTGATATGATACAATTTTTTTTCAAATAAAAATATGTGAAATTTCAAAAAAACCACAAGATATATTTTTAGCTATTATATTGATAAAGTGTACTTATTATTTTATAAGGTAAACGGTAAAATAGCCCTGAACACTTTAGTAAAATTTTTATTATGAGTATAAATATTTATATATAATAGAAATTAACGATTATATAGAAATTTCATGAATTATAAATAAAATGACAATTACAAGTGAGTCACTTCGCCTAATAAAATTAAAAAATCCAAAAGAATTATCCTTATCATATTTAAGAATGAATAATATTTCTTATGACTAGCATAGAGTATATTTAATATATCTAAAATATTTAAATTGTACAAATTGTACTAGCCTTTAGATTTTGTGTTCAGTGAAGTTTGTATTTGTTTTAAAATACGAGTAGACATGTATTAATTCTTATATGTTTATATATATGAGGTGTGTAAATAAAATAATGAGACTGATAGCGTAGCTAGTTATCTGGCAGCACTAATGGCTTTCCGATTAAAAAGGTTTGTAGATAAACATGAAATGAACCTTCAGTACGAGTATGAACTTCGTAGTGTTTGTGTTGGTCTGTGGCGATTATATTCGTAAACCAGTTTTTTTTAGTACATCCTAATAATGGGTGACGACAATTTCGAGCAACGATGTGCTATCCGATTTTGTTTCCTAACCTAACCGGGTCGTACTCAAAAATCCAAGAATCGTCTCCATTAATGAAACATTCTAAGAAAGAATGGTCATTTTCAATCTGCTCTAAGGAATCGAGACACCAGTCCCTCCTGTGGTCCTTTTGGTCTTGTGACAAAATTTCCGGAACCATTTTTGCGCAGATTTTTCTCATCTCCAAATCAATGGTCAAAATTTAATGAACGGTGGTGTGAGATAATCCCAACTGTTCTCCAATCATTCTGACCGTCAATCAACGATCGGATCGGACAAGATCTCGAACTCTGATGATGTTTTCATCATTTTTTGCAGTTGAAGGTCTTCTACTGCGAGGTTCATCTTCAATCAACTCTCTGCCTTCTGAAAATGCTTTAAACCACCTAAAAACCTGAGCCCTTGAAAGCACACTTCCTCCATAAGCTTGTTGAAGCTTTTAAAAAGTTTCTGTTGCACTGTGACCATGTTTGAAACAAAATCGGATAGCACATCCTTGCTCGAAATTGTCCTCACCCATTATTAGAACGTACTAAAAAAAACTGGTTTACGAATATAATCGCCACAGACCAACACGTGACACTACGAAGTTCATACTCGTACTGAAAGTTTATTACATGTTTATCTACAAACCTTTTCAATTGGAAAGTCATTAGTGCTGCCAGATAACTAGCTACGCTATCAGTCTCATTATTTTATTTACACACCTCGTAAACACCATTTTGTAACGTACAACTTTTTTTTTATTTTTACACTTAGCATTGATTTTCCGTTAGATACTATAGTTTAACTTTAATATTACATATAAGGCATATTATATGGTTTGTTTTTTTTTTATTTTCTAGTGTCCTAATACGTCAAATAAACTACTATCAAAAATTAAAAAAAAAAAAACAGTTAGAAGTGAATATTTGTCTGTCTCACAAAATCTAATTTCATTTTTACTTCAACTTCTAAAAAAATAATGCAAAATTATTGAAACTTCTACGAATTTGTAAACCTATATATATATATACATACATAATCTTATTTTATCTTTAATTTTGAACTAAATTAATTTTCCATGAAAAATTTGAGTTCATTGACATCTTTTTTAGATTATTGTAAATTGAATTAACAATGAATTTATATATGTTTATATATATATATATAAATGAATATTTATATGTATAAAAAATTAAACATTTTAATGGAAATCTACTCGTACTATTGTATAATTATATATTATATATATACTATAATTCAGAAAAAAGATATGTGTACTGAAATGTTATTTCTGAATTCGTATATTTGATTTATACAAAGTGGTTAAATTATTATCTATCTCTTAAACCTGAATTATTACATTTGTAAAAAATTACGAAATTCTTTTGAACTATTCACATGTGCGTGTGTATTTGAGTAGTATACTCAAGTACATAAGTTAGATTAGGAATAACTTTGATATTTTTTTCTTTAGAGAACATATTATTGTAATAGGATATGTGTATTAGTTTTCAAAAGATATGTTATTCAATTATTGTCTGTGAACACATTTACGTTTAAAAAATTCTCTAATTTATTAATGCTTATTTATTCATTCATATTCCAATAGTTCTTATATAGAACGTTTTTAAATGATTGGCGGTTTTATATGTAGTAAGATTTTAAATATAGGAGCAAAAACTAATGACAAGTAACCAATAAATTAACGTACATAGTAAAGAAAAAATACCAATAATCACAATTTTCCCAAACATATATATATATATATATATATCTGTGGACCTATTTTTTAATTTTATATTAGTGCACTAATCATATTTATGCACTAAAACATCATGTCTTAGTGCAAGACCGAAAACCCGTATTTTAAATGATGGTACACTACATTTTTTTTTATTAGAGCACTAAAGTTTTAGATCAATTTATTAGAGTGGATATCTATTACACTAACCATGCTTTTAGCTTACAAATTATCATTATTCTTTAATTTTTTGTGTGAAAATAATTTAAATATGTAACATTTACTTAACTTAAATTACTTTCAAGTTATTAATAACGTGGAAATTGCGGAAAAACAAAAAAATGTAGAGGTAATTTGATTTCACGTAGCTGAGAATCCGTTTTTGATTATGTTTAATAAAAAATTACAATATATTGGTATTTTATTAATAAAATTTAGTACTTAATTAATAGAAAAAAAATTATTATTGTAGATTTGACAGATAATACGTTTATCAAAAAAAATTTGATTAATTGAAGCCCTTATAAGTTTACTAATAGATGAACTACGCCCTTATCTTGAGCACTCATCTAGAAAATCAGCTATAAGTATTGACTGTAAGGCAATTTAAATAGGTACCTATTATATATTAATTTATTTAAAAAATTGGCTATAATTAAAAGTTAAATTAAAATATTGAAATTTATTTAAAATTGAAGTTCAAAATGACTTTCGAACAAAATCATAGCCTAATTAATAAGTTGTAGTACTTTAAGTAATAACAGCTCTACGATTTTTTGCAAGTGGTTGATATTAACAAGATATTGGGGAAAATTGGGCTTCATCTTTAAGTCAATCTTCAGTTATTAAATTCATAGATTGAGTATGTTATGCATTAAATATGCCTAATATTTTGAATAAATATGTGAGATTTCCATTGACATTGGACGAATTAAATCTTATAAGACAGGAGTAAATGTTTTAACATTTATATATTATATTTATTCACAAGGTTGGATTGGCTTTTCTAAACTGGTCCGGCTAAACATTTTTACCGGCCTACTAATGTAAAATTATTTAATATTAATCCAACAGTAGTTAAGATTGGATATAAGAGCACGAAATTTTCAAAAAAATCTGTTTGACATCAACCCCAACCCCAACTTTCGGATTGGCTCACCGGGTTTTACCATGTGGTCCAGTCCAACCCTGTTTATTCACACACACACACACACACACACACACACACACACACACACACCACACACACACACACACACACACATATATATATATATATATATATATATACACAGAGTGTATCTGAAATGAGTTTCACTCATTAGTTGGTTATATTCTGTAGGGAAAGAAAATGGGGACACTTTTTTCCGTTTTTCTTTATCTCCAATATTTTGGACTTAACCTATTTACTCATTAAATAATATTTTAAACAAAAATAACCTATACCACGTGATTCATTGCAAAATTCTAACCTAAAATAATGGGTCACATAATTTTTCACCAAAATGACGCCAGGTGTGGCCAGCTGTGGCCCCTGGCGACATTTTGGTAAAACATTATGTGACACATTATTTTAGGGTAGAAGTTTGCAATAAACCACGTAGTATTGGTTATTTTTTGTTTCACAACCAAAAAATATTATTTTCTAATATTATTAAACGCATAAATAGGTTAAGTCCAAAATATTGGAGATAAAAAAAAACGGAAAAAAATGTTCCCATTTTCTCGCCCTACAGAAAATGACCAACTTACGAGTGAAACTCATTTCAAATACACCTCTATATATATATATATATATATATGTATGTGTGTATGTGTGAATAAACCTGGTTGGACTGGGCTTATCCTATCGTCGGTCGCTATGTGTATCCGAAAATATTCCCCGTAAAAACGTGGATATGTGGTAACGGATACATGTCTGGCCTGGTGACTGCGTTTAAACGCCGATAATCACCACATGTATGCGTTGTATTTTTTGCTGACCAGCAAAAGCGGTCTGGCCCTCGGGGTGTTCGACGGTCGACAAATACCCTTAAGTCGCATGTATTCGAACTCTGCGCGCAGCGGTCCGGAAACAGCCGACGTGGACGAGCGAACAAAAACGGGCCGGTAGTTGGCAACGTGTGTTCGACGTTATGCGTAAACTTGTCGGGCACTGGTGACTCACGAGTGATTGCCGGGAACTCGGTGACTAATTTGCTCCATGCGTTAGGCTGGGACACAATGCAAATAGTGGAGGGTCGCACACGTGCGACAGTGGTCTTCGCCATTGAACCTGTAGACGAATCTATCAACCGATTGTTGTAAACGTCTACCAGCAACCCGTAATAATGGAGTAGGTCCTCGCTGATGATTGGACGTGTGATATCGGCTATCTCGAATGTCCAAGGTAATAACCTGGTGAGACCTATGTTGAGATGTAACGTCTTGCGTTCGTACGTACGAATGAGCGTGCTATTCGCCGCAGTCAACACAATTTCTGACGTCGAGTGTTGTCCAGCAAATGAAGGTAACACGGATATTTATCCGATTTTCTGATTTCAGCACCCGAATCGACGAGGAAACGTCGACCGGTCCGCGTGTCGTTGACGACAATCCGGGCAAGCATGCCTTCGCCGCCCGTTTCAGTTTTCTGACGGTTTGAAGGAACACGGCGGTCGACAATTGTTCGCTGCCTTCCCAAATCGATTGTGATAATAACAAAAACCGTTGTTTGTCCTAGGGCATGAATTTGACCGAGATTTCGAACGACTCCGACTACGTGTGTCGTGATATATATATCCTGCAGATATATATATATATATATTATTTTTTGGTTATCTAAAACACAAATAAAGTTCCCCGATGCACATAGAATTCTGGGCGTTATTGGTATTATTGATTGTACTCACATTACAACAGTATCCCCAAAATCAGACGGATTTTACCCAGAATATATGTATGTTAACAGGAAGAATTACCATTTCATAAATGTGCAACTGATAAAATTAGAAATATTAGAACAAAATTGTTCTGTATTATATAATGTATGAATAAAACTATTTTTTTGATTTTTGATGGATATGTAATTCAAATATGTACATTATAAATGTAAATACAAACTATGTTGTTAGTACAAATGACAATTTTATTTATCGTCAAAGTCACTTTGTCTCCACAATTATGGAACAAATGCATCATGAAGGAATGCGTTCTTACTATCTATTAGGTTAGTACCTAGGTTAGAAGTACTTATATTTCTAGGTAAACTATTCTGAAAAGTCATATTTTTCATTCATACATAGGATACTCTGGTTATACATTGAAACCATGGATGACAATGGATGACACCATTAAATAATATAGATCCTGATACTCCGAGATGAAATATACAATAAATGGTTTTCTAAAACTAGGTCGTTAATTGAACATACTAATGGATTATTAAAAATGCGATATCAGTAAAATTTTATAACATAATTTATATCAACTTCATTGTAAACTTTAATATATAATAAATTGAAATACGAATATTTTATACAGGTGCCTTTTGAAAGATAGAGGACTACATAACCATCCAAAAAAATATCTTAAATTATTAATGCATGTGTAAGTCTTCATAATATATGTATTATGACAAAATTATAACAAAATAGATTGGGGTATATATTATGATAAAGAAAATGATTTAAATCTATTAAAATCTGTTTATGTCTAATCTAGAAACACTCTCAACATACATATCAACATTCAGCTTATTTGGCAAAATAATGAGTAACTAGAAAAAGAATAATTGTAATTAAATAAAAAAGAAGTTAAGCTAAGCTAATTACAAGCAATATTTAACAAAATGGTACTGCCACAAAATTTGACACAACAAATTATAACTTTTCCGTAGATTTGAATTGAATATATTTTACTATAAATAAAACTATATTAGGGGATTACTATAAATACTAAATATATTTTAAGAATGAAATAATGTTTAAATAATGAACATATCAAAATTTAATTTAATATACATCAATAAATTAAGAAATTAATCATAGTTGAACTATAATTTTATATTTTTGTACAAAATATATTATATAAACATATATAATAATCATTAAGTGTATTTGGTGTAGTTATAGTATATAATATGTCAATAGTAACTATCAAAATAACTTATTTATTATTAGTATTTTGGGGTGTAATAATATTTTCAAATTCATCTTTCTTTCTTTCTTTACTAAGAAATTAGTTAAATGGATCAGTTTCTCTAGATAAATATATACATAAAAAATAATCTATAATAATATAAAAACAAATTACATATAAATATAAATTAAAAATTGACATTGTCTCATTACTAATAATTGGTTCAGTCATTACAGTTATTACAGTTTGACTGTTGTCTTCTGTAGATGTATCACAACCTATTTCCCCTCTATTCACTGGAATTTCCTCTACAGTATATATAGGTATAACACTATTTAAAAAAAACACACTACAAACCCTTTTATTAACCGTGTCATGTCCATAAATTTTTGTGGGTCTTAAAATATCAAGCAGTTGTTTATCTGCTTGATCTAAATCTTGTGTATCTTGCTTTCCATCACCACCAGTTGTATTGTAATGTGATATAGGAATCAATTTTTTCTTTGCGGTCAACAATATATTCAAAATATACAATAATCTTGTTTCTTTATTTATTTTTTCTTTTATTTTCACAACTTTATTATATATATATATTTATATATAATAACTAATAAAATAAAAATGTATTAACCAGCAATACGCGTTGCTGTTGTGCGCTTATACGTCACGGCATTCACACTTAAAAAGTGGTTATTTAAAAACATAAGTAAATAGATTTTTAAGTTAATCAGATTTCAATAGAACCAGCGCTGCACAATATGTTGACTAAGAAAAAATCCAAATTTGTCACCTTTTCGATTGTCAGAAACATTGTTGCAAAAATATATTGTTTCGAAACTTTGAATAATTAAAAATTTGAACAATA